>JAAEAF010014788.1:0-24260 GCA_011037195.1 Triatoma infestans | reverse complement strand
TTTCTTCTGAAGTGGTATTCCAGTTTATTATACAATTCTATCATCAAAATAATATTAATTAGAATTAAATGTGTTGTTGAAATTCTGAGATTGCAGAAAAATCGGAAGACCGGAAGTGTATTTTAACTGAAATAGTAGAAGAGAATAGGAATCATTTATTTGTTCTAGAGCTAAGCTCATACAAAGAGTTGCTGTTTACAGCTGTTGCAGATTACATTTACAATAAGAACTTAAGAGCTATTACAGTATAATTGAATTTAATTGATAGATAATCTTTATGAAATAATAACGCAGCACGCTTCCTTAAAAATAATACAAAATCAAAATAAGTATTAAATCTAAAGTAAATTAGATGAACAAGCTAAGAAACTGAGATTAAACAAATGATACAAACCATAAATTAATTAACTTTCTAAATAATTAAATTGGCCTATAACTGTCAAATAATTCATATTGTATTCGTAACAACTGAAATTTATTATTCATAAATTATACATCACTCATTAATGATAAATTGAGTTTGAGTCTGCGTAGATTTTTAATATATTGGTAGACAATTTTATTAGTTTTTCGTTAGAGTCAGATGAAAGTATGTCTACTATTATAGCAACTTCATAAGTACCGGATATATTAAGCTTTTGGAAGTAATACGATATTATAGCGTTATAATTCGGGCAATGTATTAACAGGTGAAATATCTCCTCATTTACTTTTAAGTAACAAATTCTACATTATTTGGTCTGAATTAATATTATAAAAATGATCCTTAATATTGAATTTGATATTATGCTTCCCCCCACAGTTCTTAACTGAGCTATCATTGTTCATACCACAGATTTTCTTCTAAATTCAGGTCCCTAAAATAAACTGAAATAATTATTTTTCAATTTTCTACTATTTTCACTAAAATGGCTCCAACACTTTTCTTTAAACTAAATATCTTAAGTTAATTATATAATTCTTTCATTAAAAGAAAATTAATTAGAAATAAATAGATTGCCAAAATTTACTGTTTCAAGAAATTAGTAAACCGCAAGTGCTTTCTTACTGAACAGTTTTTTTTTTTCATTTTTCGCGATTTTCTCCATAAAAATCGCCGACGGATTTCATTAAATATGGTATTCTAATAATAAAAAATTTTTGTAATTTCAATTTTCGTTTTTTTTGTAAGAGAAAGTTTTGTGAGTGTTTCACACCAGATTTTTTTTTTTTGGTATTTGAAAGTTTGCTTTTTCTCTCTCTATTAATGCTATACAAATCAATTTTTTTCGATGTATAATTCAACAAATGTGAGAAGATTTTTAGTTAAAGAAGGCAACAAAAAACGAGCCAATATACTGTAAACAATTTCACCAAATTAGCATAGGAAAACAATATAACAGAACTGTTTTCAGTGCATTATTATTTTCATTTCTCAAAGAATCTAATTCTTGTTGAAATAATGTGGGATAATTTGAATAAAATAAAAAAAAAAATCGGGTGAAGCAATCCTTTTACTGCAATTATTAATCGAGGAAAAACATTTCTTAAAAATAAGAATTTTTAGAATGTTGTTATTTAATTTACCTCTTAAGATTGGTAGATTATAATGCAATTAATTGCTCTGCAGTTATCGTTTATGTAGCCGGTACCTCCCATAATCAATTTTCCTGCAAAAATATTTCAAATAAAAGTGAGAGGAGTGCTTTTATGTAGATTACATATACAGAGTACGGTATATCGATACCTTATATCGATTAGGTAGACCGATCTTTGCAGCTGTTGTCGAAAAAATCGCAGGAATTAAAAAAAAAAAGATTGTCGATTAGCCGATACCGGAAACACTCATTTTACCTAAACGTAATATTAATTTGAGTTCCTTAGATTTTTTTTGTTTTTTTAAATATTGTTCATACAAAAATACACGCACAAACATTAAAAATACCCATGGCCAGAAAAAAAACCTTTTTTCTAACCTTAGGGCCCTTAAAAATTCCCAAACTGTGAAATCTTGGTCTAAAATTTAAACCAGTAATCACTCTGTAGGAAGGTGTTGCAATTATTGTGGATGGGGGTGCCTACAAGCCAGTGTAGTTCTTATCCCCCAGGCAAAAAGAAAAGTTTCTCCTAAAAAAAAAGACTCCCCCAGCAATCTACCGGTCTGACTACAATATTTCAAGATATTGCCCTAAGCTCCAACTCCCCCAAGCAACCATTGAGAATATTGCCCTTTTAAAAACTGCGAAACGTGGATACTGTCCTATATAGTAGTATATCGTTTCCCTAATTCCATCGTCACAATTCTGATACAAAGGATTGAGGACTGACCCAAGCGTGGTCATTAAATATATCCACTACGAACCTCAGTTATAGCCAGCTCAGGAAGAGAAGATACTTCATATCTCCCTGTCTTATATTTCTTTGTAAATATTTTAGCCTGAAAGCAATTCGCGTGTCCCTCCCGAATTCGTCCAATTCGTTTTCCCACTATTGTTTAACTTCTCTGTCACAAAATTATTTTGTGACAGCTACAGCAGGATGGGGACCACAAAATGGTGGGATCTTAGCCAATCCATCCGCCCCCCTCATTGTCCAGTATATCCGCGCGACCATGAAGAGCTCTACTAACCTGCTCTTCTAGAGAGACTATTGTGAAAACGGCTGAAACAGTATTGATCCCGGCAATCCACGAACTCAAATAATTTATTTATTATAATCAAAGTAAACAACCAAAAGGTAAAAGCGTTAATCGACACATGCGCTTCTTATTCATTTATTGATGCCATTCATGTAACTTGGAGGCCCATAAAATCAGACATTATTCTAAAATCCATAACGAATTCAATCATTCCAAATTATGGCCTAGTAATCATTCATTTATCCCTAAGTGTAAATACAAATTTTACGGGTAAATTCATAGTCTCCCAATTAAAAAATGAATTTGAAATGATCATTGGGAGAGAGACGTACTTACTAAATTCAGAGCAATTGTCAATTTCAAAAATCAGTGCATCATCATCATCGATAAAACAGTCACTCCATTTTTATCAGACACCATATCATCACATATCAATACTATTGAAGACACAACACTACCCGAAAATATTATCAACACGACATAAACTCATAATTCCCGCATGCACACACACACATAGTTTACACATACACTCTTTACACAAAATTTCCAAACGGCTCCATACTTCTAATACAACATGACAGTCTCCATAAGTCATCTTCTATATTTACCCATTCCAGAGTGCTACACCAACAATAATTGCAGCACCTTCCTACAAAGTGATTGCTGGTTGTTTAAATTTTAGAGCTCCAGACTGCTTAATCAAAACCTTGATTGCAACAAGACCATTTAGAGAATATTCTCACCTCCTTTAACTTTTCCCTGCCACTGTTTTACTCTGCATCAGCATTCAGTGAACCAACGAGCTCAACGTGGAAAACAGTGGTCATATCCCCCCCCCAGAAGCCATAGTTCTTTCTTTGTGTACAAGCACCTGCTCTGATTCCAGACACACCAAACTCATTCTGTTCGGAGTCATCAGAGTAACATCAAATAATGCCATTCATTAGCTCTTTATCGGAGAAGCTGTTGCAATATGAGCGAAAAGTCAGTTTATACCAAATCATGAACGTAATATCAACCAGAAAAGTAGATTTTTCCAGTGTTTTGGCCGCGTGAGGTTTGAAAGATCATCAGGCCAGCAGCTGTGGCTGTTGGTTGATAAGATTGATTATGAAGCGTTCAGCCTAAGTAGTCTTGGAATATGTGCTAGTTTTGGAATTAATTTAAATGAAACAGGGATTGCATACTAGACTTCTCACCATTACTATTCTATTTCACAACACTATAAAACCTATGTATCTAGTAATCATTACAAAGTACCATTTAAATAGGACAAATAGATGGAGAATAGAGAAAATTAAGAAGCGTTGATAATAGAGTTTCACTATTATGTATATGAATAAACAATTAATATATAATGTTGAGAATTTTAATGAATTTCTTCTCACGCCCCTATTTACTATATATATTACCTTTAACAGAAATGGCGCATAAAAAAAATATGTCGATAATAATAATTGTATTATTTACCGAATAATTGTACATTAATGTCTTTACGTTTAACTAAAGTAAGGGAAATTTATTTATGTTACTTTTCTTGGAGTAAAAGTTTTTTTTATTACTTTCTCTTCTAAGAAAATGTATTGCGATCGTGTCAAATTTCGAAACTGTGTTTTCATCAGGAATACATATTTTGCGGTCCTCTGAGTAAGATACGAAATGTTTATAGCGAAAATCTGTTTTTGTGTATGAGTGAACACAATAAAATTTCAAAAACCCAAAAAATTATAGAAAGTTCAAACTTGGTATTCCGTGTAGGTACTACCACTGACTACATTTGACAGGAAGTTTTCGGGCAAAATCCATCAACCGGAACTGCGACTTGATTGTTTTTTTTTTTCAGTTATTCGCGATTTTCACGTAAACTGCTCCAACGATTTTTTTTTAAACTTCCGTATAATAATTGCCTAATACCATGTAACACTGTATTATTATTATTATTATTGTTATTATTTGTCTTTAGGGAGGGACCAAATCCTACGCTATCCCAAAGCCTCACTGGGCCCATATAGCTACCCCAAGAAAAACAACAACAAACCGGGTCTAGAACAAAGAAGGCTGGGTTTAATCAGTATAAGATTCACTGCAGTCCGAATAAATCGGACATAACCTTAAGGGGAAATAGCCTAAGCTCTTCCATGGACATCTTGTTCCGAGCAAAGGTCCTGAACCTAATTTCCTCTCAACCCAGATGGATGGGTGTTTCCTCCTCTGTCTCACAGAATCTGGGTTGAATATGCCCAGAATTTGGAGGAACATGATCAACAATAGTAATAGTATTACTTTGTTCTAAAGGAACTTAACTGTAATCCTCAAAACTATTTGGTTTAAATTGTACAAGAGCTAAATTGGATGTTTTAACTATATTAAATTTTCCATCTTTAAACTCAGCTTTGTAAATTGATAAATCTTCGCCACCTAATAAATAAGTATAATATGTGGCATCATCATTTACAATGTGAGAAAATTTTCGAAATAAAACATTAGTTTTTAACATCATAAGAGTAATGCACCAGAGGAATATCTATATGATTATTATACTAGAAATTTTTACATACTTTATTAATTCTGGCCAACCTGGATTTTATTAATGCTTTTCTTCTTGGCCTCACTTTTATCATATGGGATGTAAAATTCTAATATATAATTTAAGTGCTCTAGGAATACCAACTACAGGAGGAATATTTTTATTAAAGTCATTGCTCCAATTTCCACAACCCCACTATCTTTCCATACTATTTACAGCGTCTGGGGGTTCATATTTATCTATAGTCATGGGATTTGTAGAATTACGAAAAAATAGTTATATTTCTAGTAAAAAAATTTTTAATTTTAATCCTATAGCACTTTCTCCAAAATATACATTGACTAACTGTTTTAGTAGAACCAGTAAACAGTGAAAAAATAAAATTTACATTAAAGATGGAATACATTCCTATAATTACCCAGAATATCAAAAATAGTGTAAACATGTAGCCAGCTACTGTGGGCTTCTATAGTTTATCTACTACGGAAATGTCAGGTTATTGACTTTCTATTTATTGGTTGTAATCACTGATGCATCGTTATGAGAGGGGAAGTTTAGGATCTGTTTCTTTTCTCTAACTCTCTTTACATGGTACACGAGAATTCACTGGTGTTTAAATAATATGATTTTCCTTTTGTTTTTGTTTTTTTTAAATTAGAATTCTATTGGCTCGATCTTCTCGGCCTATTGCAAAAGACTCGAATATCTATTCTGTAAAATCGCACTTCCGGTCAATCGATATTCTTCAAATTTAGTTAATAATTTAGTTAATACTTCTAAATGTGGATTAATATTATGTAAATGGTAAAAACCAATACATTATACTGAAATGGTAATACTACACTACTGTTTATTCCCCAGTGATACGTATTTATGTATTAAGATAGCAAATAAAGTATAAATTCAAAATCGTTAGATCTGAAAAATCACAAAAAAATTTAAACTGAAAAAACTGTTCAGTAAAGTCGCACTTCCGGTTGATGATGAATTTTGTTGATGAAAATCTTCGTATCTGTTGCATCCGTTGTTAGTACCTAAACGGAATAATAAATAAATAAATAAATAATGCGTTTATTTATCAAACAAAATTTATGACAGTCTAGAAAAAAAGAAAAATAAGCAAAACACAATAATGCTAGGAGTGAACTCCGTCTGCATGAGTTGCAATACACAATAATGAAACTTAAACTAAGTAAATTGATAGAACTAATACACTTTAAAGTAATGGGAGTCTCGAAACAAAGTTATGACAAAATAAAAATTTTTCTACAAATAAAAAATTGTAAGAAATAACAAATATAATAATATTAAAAATAATAATAATTAAATTTATTATTTAATGAGGGGAGATAATAATTAAATGAATTTAACTTCTATATAGTGGGGCACTAACACACATTTCATTCCTTATATCTAATTAAAAGTAAAAAATCAAAAATCAAATTCTTGTATTAAAAAATTTCTATAACTAAACGCATCCCTTAAGAAAGAACAAAGCATTCTCCAGTTTTTACCATTTAAATATTCACAAAGTTCTACCTCTGTGAGTATTTTTTTGTTGAAATATTTAATTCTGTAGGGAGCTAAAATAGGGCAAATGGCCACAAAGTGCGATACGTCTTCTATTTCTCGTAAATTGCACATCGAGCAAAGCTGACAATCATCACTATTGAACAATTTGTATTTCAAATTTAGAGCTTCACATCTAGACTTTAAAATGAGCTTCGCATCAGCGAATGAGTTTGTACTAATGTAATTGCAATCATAGCTCAGCTTAGAATATAACTTATAGGGTAAGGCCTGTCTGGCCTTACTTTCTGCATCTAATTTGTCGTTCAGCTCTAGTTTGGATATAATCTTATTCAGATTTGACTGCCAAACCTCCAAAGACTCAACTTTAAAATCTGGTAACGAAATATGAAACTGTGAACATAATACCTTCCAGTCTTCAAACCAAAATAAATTTTTAGCGATTACTTTCATGGCAATAATTCTGGGCAATCTAGACTCTGGTAACTTAAGTAGTTTTAAAATATAATTAAAATGTAATTTTAAAGTATAAATATACATACTAGACATGCCTATTTCTAAAGTTAACACATAGTTAGGGGTATTAGACGGCAAGCAATATAATTTCTTAAGGAAGAACCTCTGCAGTTTTTCCAACCGTTTCATATTTCTTAAAACCCCAAAACTTGGGCACTTCCGGTTGATGAATTTTGTTGATGAAAATCTTCGTATTTGTTGCATCGTTGGTTGTACTTAAAACGGGAATATTAAATTTGAGATTCCTACGTCCTTTTCATTTTTGAGATATTCTGTTAACAAACACGCACATATACACAGACCATTCGGTTAAAACCTTTTTTTTACACATATTCAGGGGAGATCTCAAAAACATGTATTTCCGGTTAAATATGCAATTACGAAAATCTCTAACAGGATCGTAATAAAGAAAATTACTGAAATTACCATTATTAGATTTGTGTGATTGTTATTATTTTGAAATATGATGTGTAAACATTGTTACCATGTGAAAAATAACTGTTGAATACAATATTTATATATGAATATTCAAATGTCAGTATTAAAGAGGAAGACATTACTAAGAATTATATTGTAATGCTTGTTCATTGCTAAAGATTGCCGTGAATATGCTTAGACAGCAAAACTACTATGACAATGAATGTGCTGCTGAGAGAATACTTTTTAAATTTCAATTGTAAAGTTCTGTGAACTAATGAGAGATAATTTCGCTCAGTAAACAAATTAAAGAACCGCTAAATCGTTTTGTTTTAATTTTTTTTTTGAGTCTACTAAGAAATTGATGTATTACCTCATTAAATAAGAAATTATTGTTATGGATTTGTGTAACTGTTTACTATCATTGTAGAAATTTTAGATTAGCCAACAATTTATATTCTATGTCCTTTTTTGGGTTTCTAAATAAATATTCAGCCTATATTACACAATCAATTGTTATTTAAATTTTATGTAATCTTTTCTTAATTGCTTTTAAAAAGATATATGAAGCAAATTACCTTATCTTAATAAAAGATAAAGTCAATATAATGCACGCAAAACAAACATTACATTTTAATTTTCAAAAACTAATTAAAATATGTAAATAAATACGTAAATTATCATACTTTTTAGCCTATTAATTATATATATTATTCTTTATAACTTTAGAGAAATATTTTATGTATTCATCGAAAATTCTGGAAGTTCGTAATGTAGATCAAATAATTGGAATTCAAGGCAATATGGAAAATATAATAGATTAATCCTCTATGATGTTTGATCAGTAATTGGGTAGTAAAACCCGCCTGGATAAAATATAATACTCTATAATCGCTTTATATCTCACCAATACTTAATTTTATTGAAGCTAAATTAAGATTGACCAAAAGTAATGAATCTAGAATAAAAATTTTGGGAATCAAAAAGTGAATATCCGATGAAAATATGACACATTCGCAATTAGGTGTCGTAGACAGTGGCGCAAGCACTATTAACATTTTTTAAACGAATATAAAATTTAGCAGTTATACGCGCGGGACTCGAACTGGGCACCTCCCAGTTACAAGTCCATGCCCATAACCTACTACACCAACACCTGCCCCAACTCAATCGTAATATTTCCTACCGTAAAAGAGGGAGTACAAAGTCTGTTATAAGCTTATAAAATTAAGAAAATACTAAAACTAAATCTTTGGCGCAGCCTCCATAATGGTTAAAAGCCTGCCAACCAGCGATGTTTATTGGGGTACTTATATCAAGTAAGCATATCGCAAAACCGATCTCTTTTAATTCCAGTTTTCACTACTAGGTTCGCTACTAACTGTAGCTTTCCAGTTTTTCTGTCCGATGCTGGATGCTATACCTGTACGTTCTCACAGGAATCGAACGCTTATCCTTGCATCGAAGACGCTAGCCATAATGCATTTATAAAATAAACAAAATATGTTTTGTGTAACCTAGCTGGGTATTATAGAATGGTTTTATTCTTTTTTACCTGACTAAAGTCCCATAATGTTTCCATTTTTTTAAAATGCATTGCATTTTTGGTTCTTTAAAAACGTAGCACCATAAGTAGAAATATGAAGTTTAAATTTGTAAATTTAGTGTTATTTTTTATACTTCAATTATTTGTATTATCTCATTTTAAATGTTGTTTTTAATGTTGTAAAGCTAATATTTTACTTGCATTCATTATTGCATCAGTTGTTGACATATTATGAGATAACTAATAAAATAAACAATAAAAGTGATTATATAAATAAACCAATAAATAAATGTAGCAAACAATTAAATTAAGCTATCTTGCATTCACAACCATATTACATCTGAAATCGCATATGCACATACAAACATGTTTTTTTTTTTCTTGTGCGTGTTTTACATGTTTGATTGTTGCCTTACTGGTTACTGTCATTATGGCAAGATGGTGATAAAAAGAGAATCCAATTTAATACTGAAATAATTTCATTTTCCCAGAATGAAGCAACTCATTCAACTCATAGTTAATTAAAAATAAATAAGTTTTTCAAATACACAAACCATTACAATTTCAATCAACAAATTAACAGTAATAATATAAAAATATATTTTTAATAAGTATTTACGGAGACACTCTTTATTAATTAAAAAGTAACATTAAGTTAATGAATTCTTTGCACAGCACTATCTCGTGTTTGTGTGATTACATGATTTTATTTAAAGATTATTCTAAATGAAGTTTTCTAGGAAAATATATATAATATAGTTATTTTCGTCATAACGCCATAAAGACATTGTCCAATTTGATGATACGATCATTGCGGCATATTAAATTACTCCTTCAACAAGTGTCAAAAATTATTAATAATGTAATTATCATCATTATCATCAAGCTTAATCATTGTTGTTATGGTAATTACGTGAAACGGAGTGATTATTCTTGGCAATAATAATCAAATAAAGTGGGCCATACATTAAGAAATAGGGCCAAACCATCTCATCACATTCTTGGTATATAGGAGACACATTGGACTCTCTACAACACATAAGGCGATGCGTTGGGCTACTGATTCATTCCACTAAAGGGTTTTAACTTAACTCTAAAGGATATAATAGCCTTTATTGTGTTCCATCAATAAAAAATTCTGCATTTGATAAGCCACTGGCAGCGAACTCTATGGGATTAGATCTTCTCTTCCTAAAAACTTAGTAAAGTAAAGTAATGCCTATATTTTTTCAGGCGGGCTTAACGTCCAGCTACCAAATTAGGTGTCGTGGACAGGGGCGGAAGCACCTACTTTACTGTTAACATTTTTTATACCAATATAAAATTTAGCAGTTATACGCGGGACTCGAACTGGGGTCCTCCCACTTACAAGTCCATGCTCATAACCACTACACTAACACCCGCCCCTTAAAAACTTAGTATATTTTGTTGAAATTGATGGGGTATATTTAATTTCAGTCAATTGTCCTACAGCAAAAAGGTTTAATTTATCCTATTTATATAAACTGTAATTTTTTGGCAGAGAGCAGGACTTTTAACTTTTGATTAGTAATTATTTATTAAAATATATATATATATATATATAATTTTACTTTTTTTGTTTTGTTTTTTAATGTATACTCGTTCTTGTTTCTTTAATTTTTCTTTTAATTTGTTTTTTCATTATTACTTATTAATTTAGACTTTTAATATTACATATCAATTAACTTTTTTTCTTTCATTTATTTTAAAATTGTATAGCAGAAGATATTAAAAATTATCATCATTTTTATATTCAAGTATAATTATATACTTTATTGTTTCAGAATATTTACTTTCCCAGGTTTCTGTATTTATTTATGTATACTTTATCTATATTTTGTATTTTCTTTTTTTCTTCGAAAACTGAAAAAACTGTTCAGTAAAAGCGCGCTTCCGGTTTACTAACTTTCTTAAAACTCGGAATTTCGGTCATCTATTAATTTCTAATTAATTTTGTTTGGATGATAGAATTGTATAATCAACTATGATAGCACTTTAAAGAAAAACATAACCCCACCCTTCCCCCAAAAGTACCCTTAAATGAATTTTCCTAGAGAAATGTTTCAAATAAAAGTTGTAGCTCTTTGTATGTATGGTTGATATACGAAGTTTAAAGAAAATCGTCGAAGCCATTTTTGAGAAAATCGCAAAAAAGTAAAAAAGACCAACTAATAAAATGGTACTTCCGGTTGAGGAATTTTGACAGATAACGTACTGTCAGAACCCATGGTGATACCTAAACGGAATATCAAGTTTGAACTTTCTACAGTTTTTCGTTTTTGAGCTATGCTGTTCACATACATACATACATACACACACACACACACACACAACACACACACACGCACAGACCACTATTTGCTAAAAACCATTTTTTGGACACAGGGGACCTCAAAACGGATATTTCCCGGTAAAAACTCGATATCGAAAATTTGACATGATTACAGTACTTCTCTTACTAGGAGTAAGAGAAAGTAAAAAAAATCTGGTGTGAAACACTCACACAACTTTCTCTTACTCCAGTTCTCAAAATGATAATTGACAAATTTTATAGTTTGTGTACAAATTTAATGAAATTCGTCGAAAACTGAAAAAACTGTTCAGTAAAAGCGCACTTCCGGTTTACTAATTTTCTTGAAACTCGGAATTTCAGCCATCTATTTATTTCTAACTAATTATGTTTGGATGATAGAATTGTATAATCAACTAGGATAGCACTTTGATGAAAATCTAACCCCACCCTCCCCTAAAAGTGCCCTTAAAAGAATTTTCCCAGAGAAATGTTTTAGATAAAAGTTGTAGATCTTTGCATGTTTAGTTTATATACGAAGTTTCAAAAAAATCGTCGGAGCCATTTTTGAGAAAATTGCGAAAAAGTAAATAAATCATTTAGTAAAGTGGTAAAGTAAACGCACTTCCGGTTATCCGATTTTTTTCAAACTCGGAATTTCAACAACATATTTAATATTTCCGGTGAAAACTCGTTATCGAAAATTTTATACGATTACAATACTTCCTCTTACTAGGAGTAAGAGAAAGTAAAAATATATTACATAGAGACTTGCAGCCTGGAATATAAGACAAGCGAACATTTTGTACAAAATTATAAGAATGGAGAAAATTTGTCACTTTCGTAAGCTGCAGTAAGAGAAAGTGGTGTTAGTGCCTCACATCGGATTGTTTTTTTTTTTTTGTATATGAATAACTTTGTTAGGCAATTCTACTTTTCATTAAATTAAATTAATTATCCATTTAATAATCCATTCCAGTTAAATTAATTAGCTGTAAAAAACTAATGACAAGAAAGATCTCAATTGTAACTCCCCTAAGTGTCTCTGTTTTTGTATAAAGAATATAGCCGTCTACCAAAAAAAACTTCGTGAAACAAAAGAAACACCCAGCACCTTTTAATGAATCTGTCAGGAGAACAAAATAACACAAAACGTGACAATAAATTCTACAAAGAGTAGATAGAAGATTCCTATTGTTACATCTTAATAACTGGAAATACTCCAAGAATAAATAGATAACACTGGAAACAATGATTAGTGTAAAAGGTTATTTGTACAGAGTTACTATTTTATTATTATTATTATTGTTACATTTTCAACAGAAGAAATAGCAGACGCTTTTTTGTCTATATGTCTTTGTTTTCTCAGCCTTAAAGCGTATCGAATTTATAATTTTTTTTTTTTTTTATTATTGCTATGAATTTCTTAATATAAAATTATATTTAAAAATAAATGAATTTTTATTATTTAATATATTATGTATTAGGGAAAATATATATATATATATACTGTGCTTATATATAAATATGCGTGTCCTGACGTTATATATATTCTCTTGTGTAAATTAAATACACTTGAGGGACTGAATTCTACATGCTATTTATTTATTAAGTAAATGAACTAAAATTTTTTATATTAAACTATTTTTATTATTATTATTATTATTATTATTATTATTTAATCATTATAAAAATAATTAATTATTTATTCTGCTTTTCAAATTAAGTATTTTAAGAAAGTATTTACATAAATTCCCTATAGATTTGTGAATAGATTATTGCTCCAAATAATATCTTTTATTCAAAAGTACATCTAAATATTTCTTCAATTCATCCAAAATATCTACAATTTCATCGAATTAATTTCAAAGTGTTTGTACTTGTTTAAAGTATCACCCCGTATTGGAAGGAGAACTTCAATAACTTAAGGATGACCAGGTTAATTTAAGGGTGAAAAGGTTGTGCATAAACAGGATGAATGGAAGGATTGAATTGAGCTTAGAAAAATACGTATAAATAAAGTATACATTAAAAAAAACAAAAAAACTAGCCAATGAATGTAGTAAAAAGGAAAAACCTAACGTCCACCCACCAAATTGCGTAGACTTTCTGTAAACATTATGCCCCCCACCCCCCCAAATAATTAACAATAAAACTAAAACTAAATAAGAAATTTTCTTGCATGAACAATGGCGATTGAGGAATTATTTAACGCCCCGATTTTCCACCCTTAGAATTTCTAAAAGCACTAGATACAGTAAACAAAAGCATGAGTGCGGGAGCCGATAAAGTAAATACTGGCAACAGTGCGGGACCTGATGGCATATTATCGGAATCCCTTATACAGTTAGTTATACGCGGGTAATGTATCTACTTTTTGTGATAAATCAAAATAAAAAGTTTATATTTTTTTTTTTTTTATTTATCACAAAAAGTAGATATATTATCTCAGGTAACAAAATAAATTATCATTATTTGATCAATAACAGGTGTAAATGAAACATTAATACCATTGATTGATTATTAAAAACAAAAACAAAACAAAAAAACAGACGTTCGTGGGAAAATTAATTCTAAAAATATCAAGGTCAAATTATTATCGATTAATTATTAATCTATAAGTATTATTATCTATCTAATGATAAAAAAAATGTCACTTTATATTTATATTTTATCAGTTAATGGGTATAAAATGTTCAATATTAACAAAATGTATAAAATCTTATTTAATACATTATTTAAAATTAAATATTACAATGATATACAAATATTTGTTTCGTAAAACATTGCATTTCAAATCTTTTTTGTTTTGTACAATTTTGAGAAAGTGGATGTTGAAAATTATCTTAACAGTTGGAGGACACCAAAACTTCTCCGTTGCTTTATACTGTTTTTGTTTTTATCTTGAAATGTTTCGAAGTAAAAGAGCTAGCTAATCATCACTCTAAAATAAATTATTTTGTAAAACGTCTCGAGATAGAAATAAAAAATATTATAAGAACAATTGACAAGTTTTACTGTCACTAAAAACAGTAGAATGCTAAAAAATTTATATGTACATTGTTATTACAAGAAATTGTTATTAATAAAGATTCAATATTGTTTTATTAAACTTTATTTATCTGATTATAATTGCGATACTAATTAAAAAAGAAATAAATAATTGATATATAGCTTTATTCTCTCTACATTGTGACAAGATTCAATTAAATATAAGAATTTTTTTATTCTTAAGAAATAAAATTACTTACATTTTATTAATTATTTATTAATTTATAGATTTACATTTTCACAAACGTTAATCTTCGTCATTTATTAAAAATAATTTATTTGGCAGTCATAAGATGCTCATTGTGGGTCCGGACAGGGCTAATAGTGAAATGTTGATTTGTTTCCTTCATCTCTTACTAGGCATTATAGTTTAAGGAGACATTTCTATGTAGCGGAGCTCAGGCCCAGGCTTCTTATAAGATTTCGTGAGACAAGAGAAAGAAACACCTATTCTTCTTGAAACACATTACTTGGATTCTGAGAAAATTATGTTCAGGA
This sequence comes from Triatoma infestans, assembly GCA_011037195.1. Taxonomy (NCBI): domain Eukaryota; kingdom Metazoa; phylum Arthropoda; class Insecta; order Hemiptera; family Reduviidae; genus Triatoma; species Triatoma infestans. Next base: position 9,247 of record JAAEAF010014788.1, on the reverse strand, counting down.
CATTTGGTAGGAACAGATAGATATCTGTGGAAGAACTTAGGCTATTTCTGTTTAAAGTGGCTGCCCTATTTGTTCGGACAGTTTTATATCTTAAGTGGAGGGTCTGTATTTTTGTCAAGAACCGACCCGTGTTGTTATTTTTCTTTGAGCTAACTATATGGGCCAAGAAGGGCTTTTGATAGCATAGTGCTTCTTCCCTCCCCAGTGACGAATAATAATAATATTAATTCCTAAACTTACAAGGTCTTTATGTAGTTTTTGGTAAGTCTTCCAGAAAGATCATAGAAATGACTCTTCGTTTAGATCTGCATGGCTCCTCAAAGAAGGATTTAGAAAAAATATTGTCGAAAGCTGGAAAATTATTTCCATTCTCCGGCATTAGAGAGCAATAATACTCTCGGTACAACACCAAAAAAATTATCTATGGATCTTTGGTGAAAACTGCACTGTTGGAGTTCGTTAGTGTAGAAAAAAGTGGTAGCTACCGAAAGGGACTTCTGGCACTTTCAGGAAAAATCAGGAGAAGAAAATCGTAAACATAAACAATTTAATGAATGTTGTATTTGGTTCCGCAGAGCTGGAAAGCATCACAGACATTTTGCGTGATAGCCTGTTTCTTTTTGTCGTCATCGACCGGTTTCGGGCGTTTGCTTATCATCAGGATGTTTTTCTCAAACAGTGTAATAACGTAGACTTTACTCAGAGCAAATACAGTTGATACCCTGTATCTAAGGCACAGTTGACTGTATTTGCTGTGTGCAAATCTATGTTACTACACTGTTTGATAAAAAACATCCTGATGATGGGTGAACGCCCGAAACTGGTCGATGACCACAGAAAAGAAGCAGGCTATCAAGCAAAATGTCTTTAAAAAGTAGTGATGTTAAAATTTCTATAAATATGTAATGCCAAGAGAGAGAACACAAGCCCGACCGAGAGAAAACAGACTCTCTCTGGTACTCTCTGACTTAAGCAGGTTAGAGTGGGGAGAACCTGTATATAAAGCAGTGAACGATCTAGACAGACTTCAATCTATCAGATTCAACCATATACATCACATCGTGTCATAACTCTACTAACCCTTTATTCTATAAAATCATTACAAGTCCAGTGCAGTTTGTGTAGACGTATAGTTATATTATAACAGTGTCTTCATAGCTTGTCTAATTAATCAAACCCAATTTCTCTCCTCATCAACTCCATTATAATGAAGATAAAGCCATAAGTGGTAAATGGGCCGTTACGATCTCAGAAATCCCTGACCAAGGAAGGTATGGAATTACGGATTGCGGGAAGTTGTTTCCTTGGATAGGATTTTGTTGGAAAAAAGAAAATATGTTAAAAGAAAAAGCTCGACTAAAAAAAAAAATAACTGTATGTGTTGGATTAAATGATATAATTAGAAAACAACTAGTTTCGTAATTTTTGCTCAAGTTAGAAGTTTGTTTTTTTGTTTGTTGTTGTTTTTTTAGCCAGAAGGCCGATTGTGTAACATTATTAATAAGTTGGCCTTTTCAAAAAAATAAATCCAACGAAACTTGTTATATCGCCGCCTTATGTATCATGTTAACTTTCATACTTAATTCATATTAATACATAGCGCTAAACTTTCACTTATGTAAGTCCCTCCTCCATTAACTGATATCGTTATTAACAAGTATTGTTTATAGTTAGTCATGAAAATAACTATATTGATTTCAGTTTTGTTATATAAGATATTAAGTTTTTGAATTTTTATAATTTCCTTTCATAGTAAACGAAACCTCTTTTGGGCTTTATACTTTCAAAGTGGAAAATTTTGGTATATTTCTTCAAAATACTCTTCTTTTTACTTTCTCTTACTCCTAGTAAGAGGAAGTATTGTAATCGTGTCAAATTTTCTATATCGAGTTTTCACCGGAAATATCCGTTTTGAGGTTCCCTGAGTCCAAAAAAGTGGTTTTTAGCAAATGGTCTGTGTGTGTGCGTGTGTCTGTGTGTATTGTGTATGTATGTGAACAGCATAGCTCAAAAATGAAAAACCGTAGAAAGTTGAAACTTGATAATCCGTTTAGATATCACCATGGGATCTGACAGTACGTATCTGTCAAAATTCCCCAACCGGAAGTACCACTTTACCAGTTTTTTTTTTTTACGTTTTTGCGATTTTCTCAAAAATGGCTCCGACGATTTTCTTTAAACTTGGTGTATCAACTACATATACAAAGAGCTACAACTTTTATTTGAAACATTTCTCCGGGAAAATTCATTTAAGGGCACTTCCGGGAGAGGGGTAGGGTTAAGTTTTCATAAAGTGCTATTTCAGTTTATTAGACAATTCTGTCTTCTTAATAATGTTAATTAAATTAAATATGTTGTTGAAATCCGAGTTTGAAAAAATCGGATAACCGGAAGTGCGTTTGTTTAACACTTTACTAAATGATTTTTTCACTTTTTTGCAATTTTCTCAAAAATGGCTCCGACGATTTTTTTGTAACTTCGTATATAAACTAAACATGCAAAGATCTACATCTTTTATTTTAAACATTTCTCTGAGAAAAATCATTTAAGGGCACTTTTATATGAGGGGTGGGGTTACAGCTTTCTCTAAATTGCTATCATAGTTGATTATACATATATTCTATCATCCAAACGAAATTAATTAGAAATAAATAGATGGCCAAAATTCCGAGTTTTTAGAAAATAAGTAAACCGGAAGTGTACTTTTACTGAACCGTTTTTTTCAATTTTCGACAAATTTCAATAAAATTTAGTGCACTAACTATAAAATTTGTCAATTATAATTTTGCGAACTGGAGTAAGAGAAAGTTGTGTGAGTGTTTCACACCAGATTTTTTTTTTAATATATTTTCTTCACTTTTACTTGAGAATTTTGCTTGATCACAGATGCTCTTTGTTTCATAAGAAAAGTTAAATGCTTTTAGTCAAAAGGTATATCTTCAGTTTGTTGGTAACTTGACTAGCGATAATATTGATTGCATCTAAGCACGTTCTCAAGGTTTCAGCATCATTTAAAGAGCACCCATTAAGTGGTTTAACATGTTTAACCAACTTCATATTCTTTGCCAGATTATTTACTAAACCAAGTACATCCATAATTTTTTTTTTCTTCTCTCTCACTCTAGATACAAATTGATTTTTCACCGGAAATACATATTTTAAGGTCATCTAAGTACGAGAAAAATGATTTTATGTGAATGGTCTGTATGTGTGGACAAAATGGTCTCAATAACAAAAGATCGCATGATGCTCAAATTTGACATTCCGTTTATCCACCAGTACATCTGACACACCGGAAGTGCACCGAATTTTTTTCAGTTTTACGCGATCTTCTTTACAATGACTCCAACAATTTTATCTATAATTCCTATGATGTCTAAATAGGTAAATGCCTATAACTTTTATTTAGAACATTTGTCCCAGAGACAATTGAATTTTGGGGGTTGGGGGGCAGAGACAACGTTAAGTTTCCTCTAAAGTACTACTTCAGTACAATATATCGGTTCACCTCTATACGTATAATAATAGAAACAATACTAAAATTTCAAATTTACAGAAAATCCGGTTAACCGGAGAATTGCGAAACGAATTGAATTTTGAGTTTTATTTTGGATTTTTTTTTTTTTAAACAGCTTCTTTATTTTTGCAAAATTACTACCCTCATATAAATTTTTACATTTATTTTAAACCTTTTTTATAAAAAAAACAGTTTTTGGGAGTTCTGAGGATTGTGTGACGTTAAATGTCAAATGTTATTGCCGTTTCTTTAATTGACCCTGTTTTCTAGACTGCATTGAAATCACTTGAAGTAATTTACCCATCTACTCTATATTTTTTGTCTTAAGTAATTACCAAAATATCAGACTAGCAAATAATATATATATATATATATATATATATATATATATATATATATATTTAATAGGACTGTCAATTGCTAGCATACGCAGACGACGTTGCTCTGTTGGGTAGGTCCTTCGAGGTAATGGACTGAGGCCTTTGTAAAATTAGAGGGCACTGCGAGAGAAATTGGGCTTGAAGTAAATCATCAGAAGACAAAGTACCTGTGTACAGAGTCTGGCGGTGAGAGGCAGGGAGAGATGATAACTGTTGGGGAATATCGTTTTGAATGGGTGAGGGATTTTATATACCTCGACATCCAAATAAATGCCGAAAACAGTGTGCAGGAGGAAATAAAGTGTAGAACCCTCCTTGCCAACAGATGCTATTATGGATTGCCCAGTTATTTTAGAAGTCCAAACTTATCTAGATCTACGAAGACGATGATCTCCAAAACACTTGTATGTCCGGTCCTAACGTATGCCTCAGAATGTTGGACATTGAGAAAGGTGGATGAGTCACCGTTTGTACTTTTGAAAGAAAAGTCCTTAAGAAAACTTGTGGAGCCGAACTAGATGGTCAGACATGGAGGCGAAGGACAAATTTAAGGCCATTTATAAAGAGGAGACATAGTGAGCCTCATCAAATTTGGGAAGATTGCGTAGGGCTGGACATATTGCCAGGAAGGAAGCTCTAGCCTTGCCCTAGCTAAGCTCCTCGTAGCGTGCTAGATGAACGTGTTTATGCAACACGCAGGAAAGGAAGGCAGAAATTATGTTGGTTGGATGGCGTCAATGAGGATGCACGAACCTTGCTTGGATGCGTAGCTGGAGAATGGCAGCTCAAGATAGAAGAGACGGATGGCGAAGTTTGTTGGCGGAGGCCATTAAAAAAAAAAATTATCACAATATAAATAATGTGGTCCAGGGAGTAAAAAACAAAACAAAAATTAAAAAAAAATGTTGAAATTGTGGATTGTCTCATTAAAAGTAATATTTTAGATTTCCCAAACTTAATTCCTAATGCATTATAAATGCCTTGAAGGGTAAAAGCGTATAGTGATTATAATGTTTAAAGCGGAAAAGGCTACGTTTCACGATTATTACAAACATCTCTTTTAATGGGGGTTCTTAATAACGGGAAATCTCTCTTACTAAAAGTAAAGTCATATATCTAAATAAGAACAAAATTTAAGCACAATGCACAGTACATTTGAAATTTTTTTTTTAATTTTATTAAGAAATTCACTATTCAGTCAGTATAATAAGTGAATACAAGTCACATAAAAGGGCGTAAAAGTCTTGTTAGGGGATGCCAACCAGTGGAGATACTTCCTAATTATTACTAGAAAATGCTAACATTAGGTGGTCGCAGGGCCAGTGGCATTTCAGTTTCCTGGAAGGATTGTGTGTGGGATAGAACGGGAAGAGAGTTTTTGGACTAAAGGGTTAGAATGGTTGGATGTGAGGTCATGGAATTTCTTGTAACGTAATTTTATGAACTGATGGACAAAAGGGATTTTGAGGTCAGTGTGAAGGGTTAGGTTGGAAAAATAGAACGGGGCATTGGTAATTCTTGTGCGGGTTTTAGATTGAAGCTTGAATGTGATAGGAGTTGGAATGCTTGGTTGAACCCTAGACCTTGCATCCGTATGTCCAGAGGGGCTTTATAATAGTGTTGGGAGATAAGTCTTTTGTTTCCAAAGGGAAAGTTTAGAGCGTCGGTCAAGTAATCTCGAGAGAAGTTTGTAACGTCTGTTTAGTTCAAGTCTTTTTAATCGTGTCTGCGGATTCCAAGTGAGTCTTTTGTCTAGATAAAGTCCTAAATATTGGACTTTGTCGACTGTCGATATTATGGTCCCATGAAGGTGGATGGCGGGAGAGTAGCGTGACGGAGGGTGAAGGATATCCATTTGCTTTTAGTGGGATTGATCTTTATTCTCCACTTGATAAGCCAGTCTGTAGAGAGATGATATGGGATTGTAGTGCAGGGGATGGGAAAACAGGATCAGGATTTGGAACAATAACACATGTGTCATCAGCGTAGTAATGGAAGATTGTTTCTGGATGGGAAGGGATATCTGCAGTATAGAAAATATACAGGGTGTCCCAAGGTATATGGATAACGACTTTTTCTCGGAAACTAAGATAGCTAGAAAAATACTAAAAACTACGGGGACACGTATTTTTTAGTTTTTTTCTAGCTATCTCAGTTTCCGAGAAAGAGTTATTATCCATATACCTTGGGACCCTGTATAGGAGAGGAGCAAGGACACTGCCTTGGGGAACACACGGCACAGGCTTTTCGACGACAGGAGGGGAGAGGTGGTTTTGGTGAATTGAGAGCCCCACACAATCAAAGAGCATTAATTTTTTCATCTTAGGAAAAAAAAAATTAATTAACACACAATAACATTCCAAACGGTTTTGTCTCTATTAATTTTCTCGAATATTCTTTTAGAATGGTATGTTGTACAATATTATTACAATATAAATTAGGAGTATTATTTCATTTAAATATTATTTATACAATATTAAATATAAAGAAGGAAGTTTGCGTAGGATGAATGTAAGTAGAAAGTGAAATTAGAGATTAGTTAGTTTCATATGTCTGATCATATTATACTATTCTTAATTAATCGTTTCTTTTATATGGTGACTACTGTCCTCTTATTACGAAATTTCCGGCATACTTTTGAAGATTTCATATTTAATCAGATTAATGTTTCATTTTGTATCAATAGCGGTTTTTGAAAGAATTGATTAATCATTTTTTTTTACTTTTATACTTTTATATTTTGAACTTTACTCATTTTTTTTCTGCATTCCTTTTATTATGTTTACTATAGATGATTAATTTTTTACTTTCTCTTCTAATTTTTACGATTTCACATCAAGAATAATAAAAAAATTGAATAAAGTTTACTTCTGATTCATTATAATCTTCCCCATTTTAAACAACCCATTTTTAATCTTCAGTTACAAGCAACTATTGCAAAAAACAATTCTAGCTAAAAACAGCGTGTATCTCTCATTTACTTCAATGTAATGTTTAAATCTACAATCTACCGATGGAATAGAAATGCTTTATAAAATGGTGGATATAGGGGTGTGTCGTTAAAATATTTCGATTCTGCAATATTTGGATTTGAATATTTGGATTGATTCTGCAATTGTAGTTTTAATGATTGGATTCAGCGAGTACAGGATCAGCAAGAACAGCTAGCATTTCAGCAAGATAGACATACATAACATATGACGAAAATCTGCTATAAAGTTAGAGATGAGGAGAACTTAGAGGACTTCCTAAGAATAGAGTCAAAAAGGACTTTGAAAAATGCCTTGAATGATTTGAATTTAAATTTTCTTTTTCAGAAAATGGTTTTCATTATTTTATCGCCCAAAAACACTTGCTCTTCTTCTTCTTCTTCTTCTTTGTTTGTCTTGCGGACATAACTTCTGCAGGTCTTCCTAGATGCCATCTGTCCAACTTTATGGGTCATAATTCGCCTCAGCCCTCTCAGATTCTCCGTTAGGATTTGCTAATCTTTATTCCGTGCCTAATGTCCAACTGTTCTCAACAATGGCTATTTAATTCTAGTTAGTTCCTTTTAAATGATATTTAGTTACGTATAAAAAAGTCTCCTTCATATCCCTGCTTTATCTATTGAGCCTATTATTCAACAAAAATAGTATTAAATCCTTACTAGCAATAAAGATATTACTTCGTTACCTTTCCACTTTATACTCAATGGTTTAATAATAACATAGTTTAAAAATTAAAAAAAAGGTCCTACTACAGATTGGGTTATTACTGTTATAAAAATCTGGCATTGAGCCATCGTAGAGATTTTTAGTAATGTAATTGCATTTAAATCTACCGAATAATGATGTAATTCTCAACATTCCCTTCTATTGAACACGGGCTATTCTTTTTTTTTATAGCCTTTTCATTACTATAATTTCTAATTAATTACTGATGGTAATTTCTTTTTTACTTTATGAATATTTATAAAAGTTTTCTTTAGTCGAATTACCAATAATTAAGTCACAGTTACATCGTTACTATTTTATGTATGTTGCTTGTATCTTTTTTTTTTTTTTTTTTAATTGTTTTATTAAATATTTACAACTATATAAATGAATATGTAACAAGTAAATATGCTAGGTGATATAAACAATAACGTGACGGTCATGAATGGAAGTTATCCAGATACAACTACCATTAGTTACTCGAAGGTTGCAGGGCCAACGTCAGATTTTAAGTTTCTCTTATTCTTGGTATAAATATTCCAAGATATAAAGATCGTCAAGACAAAAATTTTCGGAAGAGAGTTTTCACAGGAAATACGTATTATCTTAGTACGAAAAATATATTTTTAGCGAATATGTATGTTTGTGTGAACAAAATATCTAAAACAACGAGATTATATTGAGCTCAAATTTGATATTCCGTTTTAATTTCACCATTTTTCATCTTATACAAAATATTTGGTAAAAATTGATTAATCGAAAATGTAAGTTTAGATTCTGTGGGGGTTGGCTTCATAACCCTATGGGTGTCGACATTGTGGTACCACAAGTTAGGGTATCCTATCAAGTCCTGTCTGTTTTATTAGATTTAGTAGTCTTGAGAGAAACTTTTGGATGAAGCTTGCCGACGTCAATTACTCTTCATCAAAGAGGAGAAATCTCAACAATACAAGCCCTTTTTTCACACTATCATAGTATGTGCTCGTCTGTGGAACACTCTCCCTGGACTGAGGCAGGCCAAAGTCTGTCTGAGAAAGGTCTAAGGCCTTAACCAGGAAAGGTTGAAGGCCTGTATCAGTCTGAGTAAGAATAAGATCAGTATTCTTACGGGATTTCTTATGGGGCACTTCAGACTCAGGGTACACCAGAGAAAGCCCGGGCCTAGAAGATGATGGCATATGCAGATTTTGTGGGGAGATGGAGGAAACTCCAATACATCTCCTCATTGACTTCGATGCCGTCATCCAAAGAAGATTCAATAGCCTGCGTTGTAACCATATAGGGGAGAGGGAAATATCCACCCTAAAACCCTTCAGGATCCTGGGATTCCTTAGCGATCTTAACCTGGAGAGGGTGCTGTAAATGAGCACATGGTCTGTCTGAGAAAGGTCCAAGGCCTTAACTAGGAAAGGTTGAAGTCCTGTATCAGTCTGAGTAAGAATAAGATCCGTATTTTTACGGGATTTCTTACGGGGCACTAAGGGGACACTTGAGGAAGCTGGGCCTAGAAGATGAAGACATATGCAGATTTTGTTGGGAGATGGAGGAAACTGCAATACATCTCCTCACCCCCCTGCCGTCATCCAAAGAAGATTCAATAGCCTGCGTTGTTACCAGATAGGGGAGAGGGAAATATCCACCCTAAAACCCTTCAG
>JAAEAF010014787.1:0-39772 GCA_011037195.1 Triatoma infestans | reverse complement strand
AATTAGTAAACCGGAAGTGCGCTTTTACTGAACAGTTTTTTTTCCAGTTTTCTACGAATTTCGTTTAATTTAGTACACTAACTTACTATACAGTTTGTCAATTATAATTTTGAAAACTGAGAGAAAGTTGTGTGAGTGTTTCATATTTCTTTTCTTTTTTTTTTTTGTTGAATGGCATCACAATCCATTTTTAATAGGCGACACCTTGCTTGTTCTTGGGAAATAAGAATGTATATCATTTCAAAAACGCATTAATTCTGCGATTTGGTGCTATAATAAGCTGCTTTCGTTTTAATATATTATAGTTCCACAAAACTGGATTTTGTATGCTGAATGACCTTCCGTCCACCATATATACCTTTTGTTAATTTCTTTTATTGCGAAGTGATTAGCAGCGCTTCTACAGTATCAAATCCTTAAAACATGCCACCAGTATTAGTATTTACATAATTCAACGCTTTGAGCCTCCTCTAGTTGTCCATACAAATTGGATATAGACCCTCCCTTGTGCAGATCGGCTGACCAGTGAGGGATCCTCTTTTTCTTTTTGCGGCCCCGAGCCAACCCTTGCCGTCGCTAAGTTTTAACACCTCCGTTTATCTCTATAAATTGTGTTGGTACTTCTAGGCGCTGCAAAAATTGTCTGGTCAAACGTCAGCCTTATTCAGCAACTAAAGGAGAATTTTTAAATAGTCATTATTTTAATATATACTTGATATTTGAAAAAGATGTCTTAGTAATTAAACAGTAGGACTGACTAGTTAAACTTAACCATTTCTGTAACAAATGGGACTATTAAAATTAAGAAATTTTTTTGGGAGGGGAAATGATCAATGTATACTTGTAAGGGTTACATTATGTCTGTGATGCGTAAAATGCGTCAACCAAAAAATTGTAGAAAACTTAATCTTGATATGCCATTTCTTTCTTTTTTCCCCTACCAGTGCCAGTCTCGCCATTAGGTATCTGGCTGCCCTGTATGCGACATCCTATGGTTATGGCCCATCCTGCAATATAATATGCTTATGTCCTAGAGCGCAGGACATAAGTCCAGGTGTTCGCTCCCATCTGGCAAAGCATCTGTTTCTGGTCATTACTGGACATCTGATTGGTCTATCTGCTACCTCGGTCCGAATCAAGTGCTTTATGAAGAAATCGTGATCTATATTGACTCTGTAGCACGCGACCAAGTCTTTTCGGGGCAAATTTTTGGGAACTCGTCTGTTCGGTCCTAATAGTGATACCCATTGCTTACTTTTCTTGTACGAAGTTTTTCAATAGTTCCCGGATTTATTGTAAGGGTAAAAATCAGGCTGATCTATTTGGTATCTCTCCTTTGTAATTTGATACGGTTCTTCGGTTGGCAAATACACTACAATGAGTTGGTATCCATTAAAGAAAAGTTGTCTGATGAAACTGATGTGATGGATATCATGCCGGTTCGAGAGTCCACCACATGCGTATCATTTCGGCACTGGAGAATTTCTATTGAACGGAGGTATCTGGCTGCCCTGTATGCGACATCCTATGGTTATGGCCCATCCTGCAATATAATATGGCTTTGGCTTTGACAATATAGGAGGATGGCTTTGATCTCTCCATCCAAATTCCAAGCAAACTTTTCAACAGAAGCAGCATCTTGTAATTGGCAGCAGTACACTCCAGCTGCTTCCTTTTTTGTCACAGGCAGACACAATGATATAGAGAATCTGGTGAGAATCGCGGTATAGAGAATCAATGAAAGGGCAGATCGGCTGGCCAGGGAGGGATCCTCTTTTTCTTTTTGCGGCCCCGAGCCAACCCTTGCCGTCACTAAGAGATTTTGTGATTATTATTATTATTATTCCCAAAAGGGGAGGGAAGTAAACCCTACGCTATCCAAAGCCCCCTCGGGCCCATATAGCTGCCCCTAAAGAATACCTACCACTGGGACTAGAATGAAAATCCAGGCCCAGGTTTTAACCATCTAAGTTTCACAACAGACCGAACAAATCGGACCAAAACCTTAAAAGGACACAGCTTAAGATCCTCTAACGACATCCTATTCCGGCCGAAGGTCCTAAACCTAATCTCCTCACAACCCAAACAATTCGTCATCAAATGCATGGGTGTTTCCTCCTCAGTTTCACAAACTCTACAAAAAGGGTCAGGCACAAGTCCCATTATATGGAGATGTCTCCTTAAACCGCAATGCCCAGTGAGGAATCCAACCAGATACCTGAGGGAGGTCCATGAAAGACATCGGACCCCACTACTCAAAGCTCCGTCCGGGCCCCCAATGAGCATTTTAGACTGCCGACAACCCACTGCACTCATCCATAAGGATGAGTGCTGTGAGGTCATCCACGCCTGAAAGCCCGACAAACATGTGTCAGAAGACACACCAACAGCAGGCTCTGGACCAATGAAAGGGAGAGAGGCACCTAATTTGGCAAACCTATCGTTTTTGGTGATAGGTTTTGTGATAGTCAGATCCGACTTTGGGAGACGAGGGTGCTGGGAGGACACGCAGGGAGCCTCCAGGCTAAAAGATTCATTAAAGAAACCAGGCAGGGGGTTTCAGATTACTTTCTGTCACTTAGTAGGACAGGACTGAGGACCTTGGTGGGTGTAGTGACTGGACACACGTGGGTCTCTAGTCATTTGCATAATATAGGTAGGACGTCTAGTCCCATATATCAGAAATGTGATGATGGACTTAGGGAAACGGTGTATCACTACTTATGTCAGTGTTCCCGTTTCGCTGGTACTAGGTTTCGTGTATTTTGGAGCACACCACAAAAGGCCAGAGAAAATCATTGAAAATAACCAAGGCTCGATGCTTACAAGGTGGGGTGTTTTTTTTTTATTACATCATGGATTAGTTCAATAGCATTTGAAGGATCCTCTCCCAAATCTTGACGATTGCTTAGATCTGAATCTCTCTCCCAATTGATATTTTCAGCCGTCACGGTGAAATCGCTTTGCATTTTTAACCACCTTCTGGCCGTGGTGTAGTGCGCCCAGTATTAGTGCATTATTAGTGTTTCGTCACAAAATTTAAATTACTACTAAATTACTGAGCTTAAAATGCAACGGATGTCAGTCGTTCGGTAAAGTGATATATGTTATGTAAATTTCGATCGAAATTCTACAGCAGAATTAGCAACAGCCTAAAGTGCAATTTATTCATGGTTCATGGTTTCACCATCGATATATCACAAATATAAAATTTCGAGTTTAACGAAAATCGGATAAACAGAAATTTACCTATATTAGCGATTTTATTGAAACATCAATGAAACGACTTTTAGTTTTTAAGCGATTTACTCCAAAAAAAGCTCCAACAATTCTTTTATGTGTTATATAAACTATATATATCATAATCATAATTAACGATCATAACTTTTTTTTATTTCAATTGAAAAATTAATTTTGGAAGTATTGGGCAAACCACATTTTTTTTTTTTTTTTGTTATCAATCTTTAAAAATTCAGCTCAATATGAAATATACAAAAGGCAAATCAAACTTTCTATTTTAAAGATATATTGTGGAATCAATTAGTCTCATAGAGTTTGAGAGGACAGTTGCTACTCAACTTTAGTTTGCATTTCCTTTTCAAATAAATGAATGTCTTAATTATTTTAGTAGAAACATTTGAAATTTAACAAAGTTTATTATTCATTGTTTATGGAATGAAAACTTAATCTTAAAGTTTTCCTTATTAATATTTATCTTTTTTTGCTTTTACTTTCTCTTACTTCTTAAGTAAGAGGAAGTATTGTAATCGTGTCAAATTTTCGATATCGAGTTTTCACCGGAAATATCCGTTTTGAGGTCCCCTGAGTCCAAAAAAGTGGTTTTTAGAAAATAGTCTGTGTGCGTGCGCGCGCGCGCACGCATGTATGTATATATATGAACAGCATATCTCAAAAACGAAAAACCGTAGGAAATTGAAACTTGATATTCCGTTTAGGTATCACCATGGGATTTGAAGATACGTTATCTGTCAAAATTCCTCAACCGAATACTACTTTTCTTGTTTGTTTGTTTTTTTTTACTTTTTTGCGATTTTCTCAAAAATGGCTCCAATGATTTTCTTGAAACTTGGTAAATAAACTACACATACAAAGAGATACAACTGTTATTGAAAACATTTTTCACGAAAAAATTCATTTATGGGAACTTTTAGGGGAGATTTGAGGTTACACAGCTTACTCCAAAATGGTATTTCAGTTTATTAGACAATTCTGTCATCTAAATAATGTTAATTAGAATTGAATATGTTGTTGAAATTCCGAGTTTGAAAAAATCGGATGACCAGAAATGCGTTTACTTTACCACTTTACTAAATGATTTTTTCACTTGTTCGCGGATTTTTCTCAAAAATGGCTCCGACGATTTTCTTGAACTTTCTTATATAAACTAAACATACAAAGATCTACAACTTTTATTTAAAACATTTCTCTGGGTAAATTCATTTAAGGGCACTTCTGGGGGAAAGGGTAGGGTTATGTTTTCCTCTAAAGCGCTCTCATAGTTGATTATACAATTCTATTATCCAAACAAAATTAATTAGAAATAAATAGATGGCCAAAATTCCGAATTTCAAGAAAATTAGTAAACCGGAAGTCCGCTTTTACTGAACATTTTTTTTTTTTTCAGTTTTCGACGAATTTCATAAAATTTGTTACGCTAACTATAAAATTTGTCAATTATAATTCTAAGAACTGGAGTAAGAGAAATTTGTTTGAGTGTATCACACCAGATATTTTTATTTCTTCAATGCGCTCACAAGAAAGCCTGAGCCTACTGTAATTTTACATCCTTCTTTTATCACTATGAAGTGTGGAATCCTTGACCAGTATTAATGAACTATGGTTATGGCCCAGTATTAAAGAACATGCTATTAACTCATATATGAGAGCTTCAACAGTTCCCCCCTCACCTATTCTTGAACTTTCACCAATCTCTGGTGGACAGGATAACCTGGCTATTTATTTTCTAGTCTTCAAAAACCAAAAGTGAATTGTAGGCCACCTCTTTTTCAAGTGGAAGAAGAAAAAAAGGTTATTTATTACAGGAAGAACATAATTAAAACTATAGAAATCCCTACAAAAATAAAAAAACGTTACAAAAAGCATGATTGAAAAACCGGCTGCGAGTTGTGCGTATCTTATTATTACAGATACGGAGAGCAAGATTTTTTAAAAGATAAAAAAATTAAATTACCGTCCAAACGAAAATTAATGCCAATTTTTTCCGTGTAAACAAAATTTAATGCCAATTTTTTTCGTCCACGGAAAAATTAATGCCAAATTTTGTCGTCCATGGAAAAATTAATGCCAATTTTTTTCGTGCAAACAAAATTTAATGCCAATTTTTTTCGTCCATGGAAAAATTAATGCCAATTTTTTTCGTCCATGGAAAAATTAATGCCAATTTTTTTCGTGCAAACAAAAATTAATGCCAATTTTTTTCGTCCACGGAAAAATTAATGACAATTTTTTCCATCCAAACAAAAATTAATCCCCATTATTTCCGTCCAAACAAAAATTAATGCCAAATCTTTCCGTCCAAACAAAAATTAATGCCAATTTTTTTCGTCCACGGAAAAATTAATGCCAATTTTTTTCGTCCATGGAAAAATTAATGCCAATTTTTTTCGTGCAAACAAAAATTAATGCCAATTTTTTCGTGCACGGAAAAATTAATGCCAATTTTTTTCGTCCACGGAAAAATTAATGACAATTTTTTCCGTCCAAACAAAAATTAATGCCAATTCTTTCCGTCCAAACAAAAATTAATCCCCATTATTTCTGTCTAAACAAAAATTAATGCCAAATCTTTCCGTCCAAACAAAAATTAATCCCCATTATTTCCGTCCAAACAAAAATTAATGCCAATTCTTTCCGTCCAAACAAAAATTAATCCCCATTATTTCTGTCTAAACAAAAATTAATGCCAATTCTTTCCGTCCAAACAAAAATTAATCCCCATTATTTCTGTCTAAACAAAAATTAATGCCAATTCTTTCCGTCCAAACAAAAATTAATCCCCATTATTTCTGTCTAAACAAAAATTAATGCCAATTCTTTCCGTCCAAACAAAAATTAATCCCCATTATTTCTGTCTAAACAAAAATTAATGCCAATTCTTTCCGTCCAAACAAAAATTAATCCCCATTATTTCTGTCTAAACAAAAATTAATACCAATTCTTTCCGTCCAAACAAAAATTAATGCCAATTTTTTTCGTCTAAAGCAAAATTGCCATTTTTTTTAGGCGTCCAACTACCGTACAGGTGTCGGGTAATAAACATGCTTTAGTATTATTAATCATATTGAATCTAAAGCCAAGACTGGAAATCGAACCCAGCTTCACAATACACCTCAGCTTTGTAGTTCTCGTCTAAGGAAAAATTAAGTAACTAAACAAAGATAAATCCGAAACACAAATTACTAAAAATTAAATACATCACAAAGGAATCTATAGTTCAGATAAAATTAATTTAGAATGTTCGGTATCCGGAAAATTAAAAATCTTTATCATGTAGTTCAAAGATAAAAGAAATAAGGAAGAGATACCGCCTTCTAGAAGAATCATATAATTGGGTATTGAAGAAGGCCTAGTGAACAGTCAAGTGACAAAATAACGCTGCAGCGTTTCCTCTTATTCATACTCATTAAATTCCTATTCAAGAGCTGCATAAAACACTGGTTTAAACACTTTGAATTTAACATCTAAAGAGATATTATTGTCTTTTCTAATTAAGTCTACCCAAACATTATTCAAGGCACGATTGTTTAGCATAGCGTTTCCCTGAACTAAGGTATTATTAATTACGTGTTCAGTTAAAAAAATCACACACAAGTACCTACTTAGTCTTATCTTTATTATCGCAATTTTGTTTGTTCTTGCAAAATCAAACTTGATCCTTAGGAGATCTATCTGCCTTTACCCTCTTTAAATACTATGATTTTCAGTTGTTTTTGGTTAATCTGATAATTCCTTTCTTTATTATCAAAAAACCTACATTGCCCCAATTTCATAAATCGGCGGATTTAATGGATGTGAAAAGCATCGCTATAATTTTAAGCATTTAAATATATTAAATTTAATAATGATTTAGATAATATGTTTAATGATTTATAACACTTGGACATATTGCTAAAGGTCAACCCATGTCCTGTGATAGACATGGCCCAGGATAGCATTTGTCTAGCATACAACTTCGAGGTTCCATTTCGGGTGTTCCTAGGCTCTAGGGCGGAATAGACCAAGGGGTGGGAAAAACGCTACCGGACAGGACCTCTGTGGTTTACAGACGATTCTAGGATGGATTGCGGATTTGGAGCAGGAGTGTATGGAATGAGCTCGCAGGTACTCATTGAGAGGCCGTTGGGCAGACATTCCACTCTATTCCAGGCTGAAGTTTTGAACCTGCATTGAGCCCCAAGGGGCGGAGTCATACGCATTTGCTCGGACAGTCAGGCCTCACTGAAAGCTGTAGAGGCTTACAGAACTACCTCATCCCTAGTGAAAGAATGTCGGGAGGCATTATCGAAACTCTCCAGGCACAACAAGGTACAGCTGCTATGGGTGCCTGGACATGCAGGGATTGAGGGTAATGAGACAGCTGATCAACTAGCCAGGAACGGGGCTAACACTCCGTTCATTGGTCCAGAGCCGGTCCTGGGGATAACTGGCGGAGCAATTCGTGGAGCGATTAGAGAATGGTGTCGCATTAAGCATGAAGAGCTCTGGAGGGGTGCCCGGGTTTACACACAGTAAAAGGATGATGCCAGACTATGTAAACGAAGAACCCAAATGACTCTTAGTCTGAGTAGGAGCCAGATTTCTCTGGTGACGGGACTATTTACGGGTCATGATAGGTTCAGGAAACATCTGTACAAGGTAGGGCTCATTCGAGAGGAACCCTTGTGCAGATTATATCAGGAAGAGGAGGAAACGGCTCCACACCTGTTGTTTGATTGCGTTGCAATAATTAAATTGAGGTATGAAACCTTTGGTACTTTGCCACCTGAGGAGATAGTAGGTCAAAATGACCTGGTGGTGAAGGCCCTCAAACTTCTTAAGGAGGGAGGGTTTGTCTACTAGGAACTATCGAGGGTGGCACAATAAGCCTCTGTGGGCTGCAGTACCGGGATATAGCCCACCCGAAATTGGTAATAATAATAATAATAATAAGGATTATTGTAAAGTTTATGCCAAAGATGTAGCCTCTTAAGATTTTCCGGATTATTGGATTCGTTTATTATTTAATAGCGTTAGACATATTAGTACTGGTAAAGTAAATAAAAACTATTTCTAATAATTATTATCTTGCCGTTATATTTGAGAAACCTGTAAAATAAAATACCTGTTTTGAATTATTTTGAATACCTTTAATGGTAAAATTGCGACTTAATGGCATACTACGAAAACTAAGAATATTGGTGAAACTTATACGCCAAGTCTTACAGAAGAGAACTATTAATCCAAGGTTTCAAAGGTAAGATGTTCCTACGTTACTTAATGAATAAGCTACTTGTTAGTATTTTACTGAACCTTAATAGAGCGCCTCCTCTATTTCATATGAGATGGTTTAATGACAAGCATCAAGTTTCGAATATAAAACCATGGTACTCAGAATTTGCTACATATATTACACGTAGAATAAGGATCTACTACTATAGATTTAAATTTAATGGTACAGTTTATTCTGAAGTGATGTAATTTATTGTACATATGTTGAAGACGAAAATAAATGGTATTTTTTTTGTTTTGTAAGTTGGTGTGAGGTCTTTAGTTGTCTACCATTTGTGGTCTCCCTACTTTTTACAAAGTACTTTTTTTTTTTTTTTTTACTTTTGCTTACTCTAAGTAATCGTGTCAACTTTTGCGATATCGAGTTTTCACCGGAAATATCCGTTTTGATGTCCCCTGAGTCCAAAAATTGGTTTTTAGCAAATGGTCTGTATGTGAGTGTGTATGTATGTATGTATGTGAACAGCATAACTCAAAAACGAAAAACCTTAAAAACTTGAAACTTGATATTCCGTTTAGATATCACCATGGGATCTAACAGTACGTTATCTGTAAAATTCCTCAACCGGAAGTACTACAATTTTTTTTTTTTTTTTTTTTTTACTTTTTTGCGATTTTCTCAAAAATGGGTCCAACGATTGTCTTGAAACTTAGTTCATCAACTACACATACAAAGAACTACTTTATTTGAAACATTTCTCTGGAAAAATGCATTTAAGGATACTTTTGGGGGAGGGGTGGGATAACAGTTTTCTCTAAAGTGCTATTTCAGTTTATTAGACAATTCTGTCATTTAAATAATGTTAATTAGAATTAGATGTGTTGTAGAAATTTCAAGTTTGATAAAAAAATCTGATGATCGGAAGTGCGTTTACTTTACCACTTTACTAAATGATTTTTTTCACTTTTTCGCGATTTTCTCAAACATGGCTCCGAAGATTTTCTTGAAAGTTCGTATATAAACTAATATACAATGATGTACAACTTTTATTTAAAAATATTTCTCTGGGAAAATTCATTTAAGGGCATTTTTAGGGGGTATCGTGTTTTTCTCTAAAGTGCTATCAGAGTTGATTATAGAGTTCTATCATCCAAATAAAAATAAATAGAAATAAATAGATGGCCAAAATTCAGAGTTTCAAGAAAAATTAGTTCACCGGAAATGTTTTTTACTGAACAGTTTTTTTCAGTTTTGACGAATTTCATTAAATTTGGTACTACACTAGCTATAAAATTTGTCAATTATAATTTTTAGAACTGGAGTGAGAGAAAGTTGTGTGAGTGTTTCAGACCAGATTTTTTTTTTTTGTGCAACAAAATGAATTTTTATAAATCAAGAATAAATTTTGTTGTGTTTTGCGTTGTAAATAAAATTCTAGAACTTAAGATTTTAAATAGCGGATATTTTTCAAGAGAATCTAAAATTAATTCATTTGTTTCTACGTGCAATTAGCTATTTCAAGTTTAAGAAATCGTAGAACTGTCTTCCAGAAAATCCTGTAAAGCTTCATAACCTGTTAGTAACCTATTCGGTAAAGATGTACATACTTGCTTTCCTACTTCCTTAGCTTTGGAATAATTTTAATGATGCATTTAATGTGCCAGAAATATTGTATTAATGAGAACCGTAAAATTATATTGAAACTGCACTATAGTGGAAAGCTTAACAGTACAGCTTCCCCAAACTCCTCCTGAAATCAATTTTGCTAGAAAAATGCTTCAAATAATAGTTATAGGCTTATATCTGTGGTTAATCTGCAAGATAGTACCTATATAGTTGGGACATCAAATCTTTTGCAGAATGAAAGAGAATTCATAAAAACTTTGAGATCTTCGACCGTAAGTTGTTGGAACACAATCCTTTACCATCCTTTTTCTTCTTATTCCATGTATGGGCGATGGTGGGGAAATGGTCCCAATATCTAAGTTCAGAAGGGTACGATCTGAACTTCACGACCATTAAAAAATAACTCACAAGCGCTGCTGGAATTTTATTACAGGAGAAATTAGTCTTCAGGCTGCCTTAGCTCGGAGGGGAAACGTACAGCTCTATTGGGTACCCGGACATGCGGGAATAGAGGGCAATGAAAGGGCAGATGGATCGGCTAGCTATGGAGGATCCTCTTTTTCTTTTTGCGGTCCCGAGCCAGCCCTTGCCGTCACCAAGAGGTTTTGTGAAAGTCAGATCAGACTTTGAGAGACGAGTGAATTGGGAGAAATGCTGGTAGAACACGCAGAGGTGCCTTCAGGCTAAAAGATTCATCAAAGGAGCCAAGCAGGGGGTTTCAGATTACCTCCTGTCCCTTGTTAGGACAGGACTGAGGTAGGTGTAGCGACTGGACTCATATGGGTGTCTAGTCTTTGCATAATATAGGGAGGACGTCTAGTCCCATATGTCAGAATTGTGATGATGGAGTTAGGGAAGCGGTGTATCACTATTTATGTCAGTGTCCCCGTTCCGCTGGTACTAGGTTTCATGTATTTGGGAGGGCACCACACTCGCGGGATTACCTGGGTGAGTTTTGAAGGATATCTTGGGATATTGCAGATTGTCCGGTCCCAAGCCAATAGGCAACCCGGTATTCAATAGTTATAATAATAATAATAGTCTTCAATTGTGAGGTTATTAAGAAGTAGCTTACTAAAAAAATACATTTCTACCGCACATAATTATGGGTCCCAAGAAAGACCTCAAGATATAATACTAGTAGGCATTTAAAGTATATCATGTACCTCCTTCGAAAAGCGAAAGGGAAGCTAAGCAGGATATCAAATGATTTTACACTAGCACTTCTCTAAGGTAACTTTCGCACAATATGGGTCTTACCGGTGGATCGTAATAATGTATTCGACACCTTGTTTGTGACTGCGACCAAATGCTCCGGATTTGGTAACACGGATTCTGGCATGGAACGTGGAATCTGTTGTCGAAGATATCATTCTCGTTCAGGCTTGTGCATTTTTTTAAATGACAAATGATAATTAGATGAAATCTAATTCAATTCATTCCCGCATTTGATTAATTGGAAATTAACTTTCAAAAAGATCCCGAATACTGAATTACTATTGGAATTAGTGGCTATGCTTTGCTTTCTAGTGAGTCATTTCTTAAAGGCCTTAAAGTAGAAATTAATAAGAATACGGCTGGCATGTTTTATTTATTTCATCTTATAATACAACGTGTATGCTTCAGAGGGAGACAGCCCTAATATTACATATTGAATAGAGCTAATAATATAATAATTGTAATTACAAAAAAAAAATACAATCAGGAATGAAAACAATAAGAACTCACCAGTTGTGAGAATAAAAAAAAAATTAGCCATGATTTCTTCTTATAGAGAAAAATCTGGTGTGAAACACTCACACAACTTTCTATTACTCGTATTCCCAAAATTATAATTAATAAACATTATAGTTTGTGTACCAAATTTAAAGAAATTCGTCGAAAATTGAAAAAAACTGTTCAGTAAAAGCGCACTTCCGTTTTACTGATTTTACTTAAAACTCGGAATTTTGGTCTTATATTTATTTCTAATTAATTTTGTTTCGGAGGATAGAATTGTACAATCATCACGGACACACAAATGATAGCAATTTAGAGGAAGCTGTAACCCCACCCCTCCACTAAAAGTGCCCTTAAATGAATTTTCCCAGTGAAATGTTTTTAAATAAAGGATTTAGATATTTGCATGTTTAGTTTATATTAGCAGTTTCAAGAAAGAGCGATTATTGAGAAAATCACGAAAAAGTGAAAAAAATCATTTCGTAAAGTGTTTCGGTCATCAGATTTTTTTCAACCTCGGAATTTCAACTACATGTTTAATTCTAATTAATATTATTAAGAAGGCGGAATTGTCTAATTAACTGAAATAGCACTTTAGATGAAAATCTAACCCCACCCCTCCCCCAAAAGTGCCCTTAAATGAATTTTCCCGGAGAAATGTTTCAAACTAAAATTTGTAGATCTTTGTATATGTAGTTGATATACTAAGTTTAAAGAAAATTGTCGGAAACATTTTTGAGAAAATCGCAAAAACGTAAAAATAAAACTAGGAAAGTGGTACTTCCGGTTTAGGAATTTTGACAGATAACGTACTGTCAGATCCCATGGTGATACCTAAAAGGAATTCGAGTTTCAACTTTCTACGGTTTTTCGTTTTTGAGCTATGCTGTTCATATACATACATACATAAATACATACATACATACATACATACATACATACATACATACATACATACATATATACACACACACACACACACACACACACACACCATTTGCTGAAAACCATTTTTTGGGATTCAGGGGACCAGAACGGATATTTCCGGTGAAAACTCGATATCGAAAATTTGACACGATTACAATACTTAAGTAAAAAATAATAAACATATAAAAAAAAAGTTAAATTAAATTGAATAGTGGAAACACATTAAGACAAAAAGTGTAAAATACTAGATATAAAATGAAATAATAATAAACGAATTAAGTATAGACTCATTCTCAAGATAATTTATAGACAAATAAAGAAAATATTATTCCTCTAATATGAAAAAGTAATCTCATAGCTTTGATAATAAAGTAGTATATATTATAAATTTGAACTTTGTTATTAAAGAGAAGTATATTGTGTAATGACATGGCAAAATTGGCAAAGTCATAGCAATGTCAAGCCTTCACAGATAACAAAGAAAGAATAATTTACAACTAGTGGCCTAGCCAGCTGCCTGACTTCAAGACAAGGCCGCGGCCAAACAAACAAACCAAAGGTAAATACCCTTACATCAAAGCAAGCACCGCAAAGGCTGGCCACTGACCTAAATCGGTGGTCACCAAACTAACCAAGGTCGCACACTAGGACAGATGTCTTGGTGTGAGTGTGTCCAACACTAATATATAAACTCGCCCCATTGGAAGAGGGGATCATTATATTATTATATGAATAAACGATTCCACTACAATTGTCCAAAGAGGCCTGTATAGTTTGATTAATATTTGTCTCTACATACTTCATAATAAGGACACATTATAAAATACATATATGAGAGATTTTTAGTTATTTTTACATAATTTACGGTTTTCTGAGAGTTCTAATTATAGGTTATAGTACTCGACAAAGCACATTTTTTTGCGGAGGCAATTCTAA
The DNA here is from genome assembly GCA_011037195.1 of Triatoma infestans. Taxonomy (NCBI): domain Eukaryota; kingdom Metazoa; phylum Arthropoda; class Insecta; order Hemiptera; family Reduviidae; genus Triatoma; species Triatoma infestans. The sequence goes on along the minus strand of JAAEAF010014787.1, from coordinate 26,094 downwards.
GTTGACTGATTATTCTAACAAATTCTAAACGAATATCACAAAACAAGTATGAACTGCGAAAGTCTTTGTACATAAAGCTCTTATATAGCGTGCTATATGTAGAATTGTCACTCTCTCTAAATCTCTATTAAATGCGTTCTCCTTGAAATCTCCCAATATTTTATACCTAAATTGTTTTCAATGACAGCTTTCTGTCTATATTCCATAGCCAATCATAACCTAGCTTGATAAAATACGGCTGATATATTGATTCAGAGCTCTAGATGGATGGATAAAGTGGGGACTATTGTAGGTGGATAGGTGAAAAACAGGAGTTGAGAAATGATTTAACACCTCAAACTCATGTCTAAAGATCAAAAAATAGCGCATGTGCAAGGAAAACATGGTGTCTGGTATGATGCATATACTCTCTCACTCCCTCTCTTTCTCTCTCTTTGATGAAAGTTCGTGATGACTCCAGGGTATATAGGCGAGCTCCTAGGGATTCAAGATATCTCTTTGTTGGGAAGTTTGAATCCATTAGAGAGAATGTGTCAGGAAGAAGTTAGACCCCATGCAAGATGTCCGAACTACAAGATAAAAATAAATTATTTCATTATTTGCTTGAGGAAGGCCCCATGACCGAGATTAGGAATAGTTAGTAAACCATTAATTCCTCGACACCTGTCGATGGATACAAACTCCACTGATTGATATATTCGATTTTGCATTAAACGAACATGAGAACCTTGTGAAATTATTTGTTTACTAAAAAAAAAAAATCCCTTATAATGATGGAAACTTAATTAATTACAGATATGGTAAAGACTGGGGAGATGTGGAAAGATTTGGTGTACCTCAAGGATGGAATGTAAATCGTGGTGTTGGCCGCAGACGAGCAGCAACCAATAATGGGCAACAGCAAGGTTTAGCTGTCACTACTCAAAAGGTAAAGTACAAGTAATAAATTTAAGTGAAGTTATGCTGCTGCCATCTATTAGCCACTTAGAAACTAACAATATATTAATTTTACAAGATTTATGTTGACAGGTTTTTTTTTTTTATTATTGAATCACATAAGAGCTACATTAATAAAGATATGTTTTTTGTTTTTTTTTTTTATATTATTATTTAGTGATTATTATAATTATTATTATTATTATTATTATTATTATTATTATTATTATTACCTTTTTTTTAAGAAAAACATTGAAAGAATTTTTTATTATATAAATGAACGTTCTCACATAACAAAATCTACCAACTTAATGCCATGAATTATCTGATTTATGACTTGTTGTTTGTTTATGAAGGCAATAAATGTAAATACATTCACAGTTCAATTATCACAATGTAGCAGCTCAAGCAATTGAGAACTCAATTTAATAGCTATAATACTAACAGTGAAATATAATTTAGATTTAGGGTTTTCATTAAGTATTATAGTAGAATGTTATATTGGATTTTTATTATTATTATTTTTTTTTTTTTTTAGGAGTTTCCCCAATACTGAGACTTTCCTCAACCGAATATGTCCTTCAGTTTTTCCCTCCAACTCTTTCTTTCGATAGAATCCTCTGCAAGAAGTCTATATCCACTAAAAGACTCCTTCAGGAGATCTAACCAAATTTTCTTGGGCCGCTCTTTCTTTCTCCTGCGTTCCATTTCCCATTCCATGTCTGCTTCGATACCCTTTCAACTTCCATCCTAAATTCGTGTCCAAACCAGCACAATCTTCTCTCCTCTATCCGCTCCAGAACATTGTGCTTTACTTGCATCAGTTCCCTTATTTCTTCATTCCTTCTCCTTTCCAATTTCGAAGTTCTAGCAGATCTCCTACAAAAATCCATTTCAGTTGCAAAAAGGCGCAGGCCTTCAGATAGGGTCCATTTTTCTGCTCCATATAGCAATATACTTTCCACAATTCCGTTATAAATTATCCATTTTTTATTATTATATATCACATTGCAGTTAAAGATTATGCAACTGTGACTTCTGTAATGGAATCGTTTGTTCCTGGAGTAGCAGATGTCTTGAAGAGGGCGGAAGTTAGTTGAGAGATTTTGGGAAGTTAGTGCTCGAATTATTAAACGGTTTTTTATATAAAAATAAACTGTATTTTAACAATAATTTAAACGTGATAAATGGTAGCTAATAACTATAATAAAATACTTAATAATAAATAGAAGATAAATAGCTGATAATTTAGAATGGTTAAAATAACGAACTAAAGTGCACAACTACGAGAATGATAGTTAGATAGATAGATAGATTCTACCGGGGGAATGGCTACTCAGCCTACGCCACCGCGACACCCCAAGGATCTATTGTGGCACCCCCCTAGTTGGAGACCCTCCCCCTATCCTGTCCTTAACCGAACTGTGGAATTGGGGGGGGGGCTCCCAGGTGGTCAATCAGAGCACCCGCCATCAGAGCACCCTCTCGAGTCCTGCTTGCCTTAGAAGACTTAATAGGTCCGAGAGAGGGCCCTGGCTGAGGCTTGTTGGCACCAGCTTCTCTTTACCAAAGAGGCGGTACCTTAGCCAGACCAGCCCCTCGCACTGACATACCACATGCAGTGCCGTCTCCTCTTCTTCCTGACAAAACCTGCACAGGCTATTCGTTGCCAGGCCCATGCGATGCATGTGCTTATTTAATCTACAGTGGCCAGTGAGAATGCCAACTGCTATCTACGAGAATGATAAGTTGAATATAATTGTGAATTGCCGCTAGTGTATGGTTTGGTCGTAGATGATATAATAATCCTCTCGTCGTATATCATAGAGTTTATATATACTGTTGTTCACACTCACACCAAGACATCTGTCTTAGTGTTGCGGCCTTGTGCGACCTTCGTAGTTTGCTGCCCTTATTTAGTGGCCATACTTATCGCGGTGCCTGCCTTTTGATGTGAGAATTGATGAAAAGGCTTTGTTGTTTGTTTGGTTGACCGCGGCTGTCGGCGGCCAACAGTGTTACTGTTTTCACCTTTTGTAAATTATTTCTTTGGTGTACTTTGCCGAAGTCATTGACACTTCTAAAGCAATAGCTGGCTTTTTAAACCTGTCATTATCTATTTGAATTGTGGTTTTATATTAAAATAGAAAGAATAATATTTTTAAGAACTCAACCGCTCATGTAGCTGCCTGAATAACTGTTTTAAGTTAAACGAAACTCAAAAATAAACCAAGAAGAAAATGGTCATATCGGAGAATACTGATTCTCATTTTTTTTTCTTTTTTTTTTACTGAAATTTAGCAAGTAGTGTAGTAATCATGTCAAATTTTCAAAATTGAGTTTAAAATCATTTCAATACCTCCAAAGATGTACATTTAATTTTTTTAAAATTAAACATAGTGTGAGATATATTGAGTATCTGATATTTGATTTATTAACCCATAAATAAAAGATATTGCTGCTCACGTATAGATGCTTCATGAATGGATGTACATCACGTTTATTTGAACTGCTTTACTTAGAATTCACGATCTTTCCTTTCTTATTCCCCCTATGTGGACATATATAAATTCTGCAGATGACATAACAAGGCTTTTGAAATTGATACACTTCACACATTCTCAATGTTGTTCCTATCAAATGGTATACGGTTATATTATGTACATGAAATATTCACAATCTTCCACTACATAACTTTTAATGGATACATCTTGGTGTGGTTTCATTCCAAAAATAAAAAATAAAAAGAATTATTTATTGGTCATGAATTTTATACGAAAAAAATTGAGGCCAAACCAATTTCAGATTTGGTATTCATTATGCAAATATATTTGTTCCACGATGCTCGACTGGCCATGAATTGCTGTTCTACCAGCATCAGCAAATCATATGTTATGATGATAATGAATGTATTAACTCACTGATATTTTAAGTTAATACTATATGAGTATATGAGAGAGATTAGAGTAATGATGTTGGTGTTAATTGGTTAGCGTTGGCTAGTAAGAACTCTTGCTTATTCCAACGGTCGTTTGAGTTGGTTTGACTAGGCTTGATGAGAACTTACTGGCCAATAAAAGGGCTTATGGCAAAAAGCTGAGTGCAGAGGGTGGATTCTTTTATTTTATTACAAGCAATTATTTGATAGGTGTTTGTATCTCTAGGATTATAGTTAACTAATTCTTGAATGCTTATTCCCAGACTGATAGACCGATTTAAGACTGCTGATGTTACTTTTATCCTCAAATGGTGATTGACTTAAGTCCTTAAGCAGCCGAGCTTAAATACGCTTGTTTCTAGCCTTTCTTGGTAGGACATTCTACCCTGAAGCTTGCTTCTTAAATTTGTAGCTAATTAAATTCGTACCGTATTACTTAGCATAACATTAGGGTTAAGTAAAAGATGTGTTGTAAGAGAACAGCAGCGCCGAAGTGGCAGACGCTGACAACATGAAGAATTCCAAACGCTTACTGTAGTGAATTTCCTCAACTAAAGACTGTTTATACCATTACACAATTTTAAGCAACCAGTTTAATAACCGAGGTAACCTTCTGCAATACCAAAAATAAACTGCTGATACTGTTAAATTTTAGAAATCGATTTTCCATTAGACATTTTGATTTCTCCTGTGGAAGAAAAAAAAGTGGATTTGACAAGAAATTTTCAATAAAAGTCCATTAACCAACCTATATTTAAGAATATATTAATTAAATAGAAAAAAAAAGACAACTTATTAATCAGATTAAGGAATTTGTAAGTTTCAATCACATAGGCGAGGAAATGTTACCTAATTCATAAACAAATTTAATTCAAATTCTGTTCACACTTTTATTTCTTGAAGTAATCACTTTCTGTTTGAACGTCAGTATAAATTAGGCAAGATTTAAGTTATACTTTATCTTCATCAAACACTAAGTCTACTTCTTAGTTTTTGTTGAAATCTCATACAGTTCAATGAACTTGTGAAAGAATTATTCAACATCATTAATTCTGATAATGAAATGGCTGACTCTTTTCATTCAACATCATATAACTGATAATGAAATGGTGGCTCTTTGATTAGAAATATAAAGTAGAAAGTAGAATCTAAGTAAATTTACTAATTTTATCTAAATATTTAACGATTACTTCCATGGGAAAAAATTGGCAAACTTATTAACCAATGTTTACTTTCTTTTAATAGGTTTCAATCAGATAGACAAGGAAATTATATCTAATACAATTATAAATTTAATTCACGTCCACACTTTGAATTTTTTTTTTTTTTTTTAATAGAAGTTGAATTAATTTCCTTTTCTATAAGAAACGATCTGGTGTTAAGCACTAACACGATTTTTTCTTACTGCAATGTACCACATTTATAAATGAAAAATGTTTCTTTAAACTTCTGATTGTCTTACTAAATCTTATGTTTAATTGTCTTCAATGTTATAGCACTGGGAGAATCGAAACTTAATAAATCCACTTTTTTGAGGATAGTTTAACCTTAACTCTCACCCAAAACCCCCTTAAATGAACTTTCTCTGTATTTATAGTTACTATTAACAAATTTAATGAAATCCATTGATACTTTTCTGGAGAAAATCGCCCGAAAAAAAACTGTTCTTATACGTAGTTAAACCAGGTTTTTTCAAACTCACAATTTTAGCAATATATTTAATTCTAACTAATATTATTTAGATGATGGTATAATAAACTAAATTAGCATTTTATAGGAAAACCTAAACCCACTCTCCCCCAGAAAGCCGCTTTAAATGAATTTTCCCAGAGAAATGTTTCAAATAATAGTTGTAACTTTTCATATATATGTCGTTGAAATACCACTTTTTTATTTTCTCTTACTCCTAGTAAGAGCAAGTATTGTAATCGTGTCAAATTTTCGATATCGAGTTTTCACCGGAAATATCCGTTTTGAGGTACCCCTGAGTCCAAAAAAGTGGTTTTTAGCAAATCGCCTGTGTGTGTATATATGTGAACAGCATAGCTCAATAACGAAAAATCGTAGAAAGTTGAAACTTGATATTCCGCTTAAGTATCACCATGAGAATCTGACTGTATCTTATCTGACAAAATTCCTCAAACAGAAGTACCATTTTACTAGTTTTTTTTTTTTTACTTTTTTGCGTTTATCTTAAAAATGGCTCCTACGATTTTCTTGAAACTTCGAATATAAACTAAACATACAAAGATCTACAACTTTTATTTAAAACATTTTTCTGGGAAAATTCATTTAAGGGCACTTTTCGAGGAGGGGTGGGTTATGTTTTTCTCTAAAGTGCTATTATAGTTGATTATACAATTCTATCATCCAAACAAAATTAATTAGAAATACATAGATGGCCAAAATTCCTTGTTTCATGAAAAGTAGTAAACCGGAAGTGCTCTTTTCCTGAACAGTTTTTATTTCAGTTTTCGACGATTTTCATTAAAATTTGGTACACAAACTATAAAATTTGTCAATTATAATTTTGAGAACTGCAGTAAGAGAAAGTTATGTGACTGTTTCACACCAGATTTAAAAAAAAAAAAAAATCGTTCGAGCCATTTAAAATAAAATTGCAAAAAAAAAGTGTAAAATCCATTCAGCAAAGTAATACTTCCGGTAGTGGAATTTTAAGTAAGGTAACTTACTGTCGGAACCCATGTTAAGTTTGAACTTTGTACGATGTTCCGCTTGTGACCTATAAATACACTCTTTCTCACTCTCACATCCACACACAAGGAGTCCATTTTCTAAAAACCACTTTTTTGGACTCAAGAGACCTCTGGTGACAACTCTAATCAAAAATTTGAGAAGATCACAATACTTCTTCGTCTTAGGAGTAGGAAAAAGAAAATATCTGGTGTGAAATAGTCACACTACTTTCTCTAGTGCATTAATATTGTAACGTTTCCCTCTAAACTAGCTACTGCAACTAGTTATAAGTGCGTTCGTATAGACAAAATACTCTAAACTTCAATAAAGAAAACACCAATTTATTGTTATACACAATAAATTACAAAATACAACACTTAATAATAATTAATTCACAGTTTAAACCACAAAAGTTCAGTTTGCTCACTTTTTATACACTTTCCACAAACGTGCACTTCGTGTGTATCTAGAAAACTCTGCGGTCCCACTATTTATACCGGTGGAGAATCTCTCAATCCTTCCATAAATAACTAGAGCGCGTCGCCAGCGCTTCCTAGCAGCCACTAAGAGAACTTGAGGTTCCTACTTCCTCTCCTAGATGGCACTATTGGCTGCGTTACAATATTTATTATTGACAAATATTCTATAGACATAATTTTTTAATAAGATATTTTATAATATGTTAAAAATATGTTATTTTATAATATTATGTAACAGTTATTACATAATATTTTTATATTTTATAATTTGAACAAAGGGCGAGATTAGCTCAGTGGTAGCATGGAGTTCCCGGGTTCATGGCCAATAGTGATGTCCTTATGTTCTTAGATTATCTCGCCTTAAGAGCGATGAATTTTGTACCGGTGATGAGCAATGTTGTCTATTGTAACGAAAGAACCCTGTCCTCCTGCCGGCAGTGTACTGAGAAAGCTTCGGGACGCGCAATGACCTCAGATGTTGATGCGCCTTAAATAAAAAATAATTTGAATAATATTATTTTTGTATTTCAGTTATTTTCTATTTACTCCAAAATATAATAGATATTTATTGCACTAAAGACTGGCTAAATCATATATTTGCGGTATTCTGTTGGAGAGCCTCATGATCAACTAGATGCAATTATTTCCCTTTCTTGCATGTTTTTATCAGATCGCATAAAAATAGCTTCGATATCTACCAATTTTGCACACCTAACTGAAAGTGTCTTTGTTTCAGGCTTTCCTTGAATAAAGACCAAAAGTGGCATTCGAAACCTAATTTTTGACAGCTTTCTATTTTGACGCTTCCCTCCCCCCTTTTTAAAGTTTTCATTTTTTTTTAACAATTTTTTTTTAAACTAATGTTTTTCCTTTAAAAAAAGTTTTTATTTATAATTAGCAATTCTTTTCACACATGAAAACATAAGAATATTTTCGGATAAAAGTATGAAAAATATTATTATTATAATGTACTTCTCAATTATGATTTTTTCTTCTTTTTACTTTCTCTTACTCCTAGTAAGAGGAAGTATTGTAATCGTGTCAAATTTTCGTTATTGAGTTTTCACCGGAAATGTCCGTTTTGAGGTCCCCTGAGTCCAAAAAAGTGGTTTTTGGCGAATGGTCTGTGTGTGTGTGTGTGTGTGTCTGTGTGTGTGTATGTATGTGAACAGCATAGCTCAAAAACGAAAAATCGTAGAAAGTTCAAACTTGACGTTCCATTTAGTTATCATCATGGGATCCGACAGTGGGTCATCTGTCAAAATTTCTCAACCGGAAGTACCACTTTACTACTTGTTTTTTTTACGTTTTCGCGATTTTCTCAAAATTGGATCCAAAGATTTTTTTCAAACTTAGTATATCAACTACACATACTAGCAGCTACAACTTTTATTTGAAACATTTCTCCGAGAAAATTCATTTAAGGACACTTCTGGGGGAGGGGTGGGGTTAGGTTTCCATCTAAAGTGCTATGTCAGTTTATTAAAAAATCCTGTCATCTAAATAATGGTAATTAGAATTGAATGTGTTGTTGATTTTTCGAGTTTGAAGAAAATCGGATAACCGGAAGTGCGTTTACATTACCACTTTACTAAATGATTTTTTTTCACTTTTTCGCGATTTTCTCTAAAATGGCTTCGACGATTTTCTTGAAACTTCCTATATAAACTAAGCATACAAAAATCTATAACATGTATTTAAAATATTTCTCTCGAAAATTCATGTAAGTGCACTTTTGGAGGAGGAGTGGGGTTATGTTTTTCTCGAGTGCTATCATAGTTGATTAAACAATTCTATCATCCAAACAAAATTAATTAGAAATAAATAGATGGCCAGAATTCCTAGTTTCAAGAAAATTAGTTAACCGAAAGTGCGCTTTTACTGGACAGTTTTTTCAGTTTTCGACGAATTTCATTAAATTTGGTACACAAACTATAAAATTTGTCAATTATAATTTTGAGAACTGGAGTAAGAGAAAGTTGTGTGAGTGTTTCACACCAGATTTTTTTTTTTTTTATATATTAAGGGACATTACCATCTGAGGTCCATTGGTGAATGGAGCCTTTTCAGTGCACGACCGCCTTCTGGGGAGTGCTTTTCTCGTTACAGACACGCCCATCGCCAGATAGTGAGCTGCAGAGGCCCCTGGGGCAAGAAATCTATAGACATCAATGCTAGACTCGAGCTCAGAACTTCATGCTAATTCCAGTGCTCTACAACTGAGCCAACCTCGCACAGAATTATTAATTCTTAATTAATTGAGATTATTATTTATCATTAATACTAATTACTTGAAACATTCTTCAAATATTTATAATGAATTTATTATATGTAAAAAAAAATATATTGAAATATTTTTTTAAACTAGTGTTTCAAAGGTTTGGGGCTGCGTATTTTATTCAAAATTGATATTATTTTATTAAATAATACTATTAAATATTTTATCTAATATTATTTTTTATTATTATTAATATTTTTATTATTATTTAATAATAAAAATTTTATTAAATAGAATTCTTTTATATAAGTTTAATGCGTCTATTCACCACTCTGAGCGCCACTAACCGGTCTTCCCAAATATTTCAGTTCTTCATTTAACTTTCATATCTTTCTCATTTCTATTATGTAAATAATATTAATAAAATATGTTGACAAATTTGCATCTTTGAAAAAAAATTGGTTCACCGGAACTGCCTTTTATTGAACAGTTATTTCAGTATTCTCCATTTTGCTCCATTAAAACACTGATATATTTCATTAAATATGGTATACAAACTATACATAGAAACTGAGACCTGCATAACTTTCGTTTGAAACTATCTTTCGAAAAGCTTTACTCCGACTGACCGGAAGTGCGTTTTTACTTAATAGTTTTTCACTTTTTTGGACAATTTCTCCATAAAAACAACGACGAATCATTACATTTAGTATACTACTAAATTTCAGAAAACTATTATCACATTTGTTTGAACATATTTTGTCGAGAAAGTTAAATTGAAGAAACTTTCCTCAAAAAGATAATTTTATTAAATTTAGATTCTCCCATTGATATGAAATAGAAGACAAGTTTATCAATTATATAATCAAAATTTATCAAAATTTATACAAAATTTATTTTGTAATCAGTAATATCAAGAACTTATCAATTATAAAACTATGTAAACGGCAGAAAGAGAAAGTCGTGAGTGCGTCGCACCAAATTTTGTTTAGTTTTTACTTTCTCTTACTCCTAATAAGAGGAAGTATTGTAATCGTGACAAATTTTCGATATTGAGTTTTCCCGGAAATATCCGTTTTGAGGTCCCCTGAGTCCAAAAAAGTGGTTTTTAGCAAATGGTCTGTGTGTGTGTGTGTGTGTGTGTGTGTGTGTGTGTGTATGTGACCAGCATAGCTCAGAAACGCAAAATCGTAGAAAGTTCAAACTTGATAATGCGTTTACTTATCAGTTATCACCATGGGATCCGACAGTGGGTCATCTGCTAAAATTCCTCAACCGGAAGTACCACATTACTAGTTTTTTTTTTTTTTACGTTTTTGCGATTTTCTCAAAAATGGCTCCAACGATTTTCTTAAAACTTGGTAATCAACTAAATATACTAACAGCTACAACCTTTATTTGAAACATTTCTCCGGGAAAATTCATTTAAGGGCACTTCTGGGGGAGGGTTGGGGTTAGGTTTTCATCTAAAGTGCTATTTCAGTTTAGTAGACAATTTTGCCTTCTCAATTGTGTTAATTAGAATTAAATATGTTGTTGAAATTCCGAGTTTGAAAAAAATCGGATAACTGGAAGTGCGTTTACATTACCACTTTACTAAATAATTTTTCACTTTTTTGCGATTTTCTCAAAAATGTCTCCGACGATTTTTTTGAAACTTCATATATAAACTACACATACGATAATCTACAACTTTTGTTTGAAACATTTCTCTGGGAAAATTCATTTAAGGGCACTTTTAGGGGAGGGGTGGGGTTACAGTTTTCTCTAAAGTGCTATCATAGTTGATTATACAATTCTATCATCCAAACAAAATTAGTTAGAAATAAATAGATGGCCGAAATTCCTAGTTTCAAGAAAGTTAGTAAACCGGAAGTACGCTTTTACTTGACAGTTTTTCAACGAATTTCATTAAATTTGGTACACAAACTATAAAATTTGTCAATTATAATTTTGAGAACCTAGGAGTAAGAGAAAGTTGTGTGAGTGTTTCACACCAGATTTTTTTATTTACGGTTTTCTTTATACTTAACTGCATAATAATTGTATTATTATTGTATAAGTCTATCATAGTCAAGTGTTAAGGGAGATCTTACATCATGTGTAAGTAACAGCCTTAACTATACTGAATTCCGAATTGGAAGTAAAACAATGTTGACAGTATTGAACCTTCATATTACTTTTATAACAGTAGTAATTAACTAAATTGACATGAAAAACAAGCATATGATTTTATCCGCTACAAAATATTTAACCAATAAAAATGTACCTTCCACTCTCAACCAATTATGACAACGTGATTACCCGAAACCAATAAAAATACCGAATTTCCCAACAGGCACTCCCCCACCCCCCTTGAAAGACAAATGTCTTTCAAAAACACAAATATACCATTTCTCGTTAATGATCAACTTCACTCTGTCCTTCAGTGTCGTTCAATCTTCACTATCTCTTGGACACTGCTTTACCAGCGGCCTCTTGAATTCGGCCCCGCTAGTTTTTTTCACCGTTGCCACTCGTACTGTTCCGTCAATGCCTGGATGTAGCCTGATTATCCGAGTGTCCTGCACTGCAATGGTGGAGTATTGTCTTCTTTAATGAGTACCAGTGTTCCTACTGGCAATTGATTTCTAGGATCCTGGAATGGAATTTCCACTTATTTCTGGCTTGTAGACCTCATAAATATTCCAGCAACCAGCTTTTCCAGAAGCATTGTAGTAACTGCCAACTTTTTAGATGTGATTCTAGAGTACCGGTCAAATCAGGTTCAGGAGGTAAGGAGGAGAGAAGAACCAATGAGGAAATGATCTGGTGTAAGGAATGAAACCTAAGAGTATAAGCCACGACCTTGATTAATTTGATCCCCGATGAGAACTTATTTAAGAGGTCCCACGGTCCTTTATCGTCACAAGTGATAATGTCACCTTCCTCCTTTCCATCTGTGTTTCATCAGGCTCTTGTAGAGATGTTATAGGCCACTGACCTTTATCAGAGATCAGCCAATGTGGTCCATGCCACCACATAGCATTTGTCGTTAGAGCCGAGCTCGGGATTCCTCTAGAAAGAAGGCCAGCTGGATTAACCTTTGATGCGATATGATGCCATTGCCCTACCTGAGATACTTCCTGAATCTGCCCTACACGATTTCCCACAAAGGTTTTCCATTGATGAGGTGGTCCAGCAAACCATGCCAAAACAATCTGCGAATCGCTCCAGCAGTGGTATATCACTTCCTTTGGCGCAAGTGCCTTTTATTATTCTTTCCATTGTTTGACCTAATAACAATGCCACCTATAATTCCAATCTGGTTATGGTTGTTGTCCTTGCAGGAGCGACTCTAACCTTGGCACAAACTAATCTGGATAAAGAAAATCCGTGTTCATCGTTAGATAGTGTATACATACAACAACCCAATCCCTTCAAAGATGCGTCACAAAATCCATGTAAAGGTAACGTGTGAAAGGATGCATTATTACCCTCCTTGGTATACATATATACCATGTAAGCAACTTAACTCTTGCCGATATTTTATCCATTTCTGTTGAAGTTCTCAAGATAATGGTTCATCCCATGCTAAACCGCTCTGCCACAGTTCCTACAAGAAAATTCTACCTTTACTATGACTGGTGATAATAGTCCCCATGGGTCCTAAAGTATAATTATAAAAATAAATTGTTAAAGAAAGACCAAGTTAGTAAATGTCGTTCATTAAATCTGACCACATTTCAGAGTCACTAGTAGAAAATAGATTACATTGTAGATTGCCCAAATTTTAACTACCCACAAATTTGATGGGCAGATAAAAAATTGGATTGCCTTTTGGGCACAGTATAAGAAAATACATGAAGATAGTTCCTTAGATGAGGAGGATAAATTTCGTTATTTGTTGCAAGCGACCAAACAAGGGTCCCCCGCACGAGAGTTAATAGAAAGTTTGCTGCCCTCTGCCAAAAATTATGAAAAGGCAGTTGAAGTATTAAAGATATGTTTTGGCAATGAAGACTTGTTAAAACGCTATTATGTAAGAGAATTATTGAAATTAATTCTTACATAAAATTCTATGAGGGAAAATATCAGTTTGCGCAAATTATATGACCAGTTAGTAACACAATTAAGATGTTTAGAAACGCTAGAAGTTACTGCAGAACAATATTCTTGCTTTCTTTTCCCTTTAGTTGAATCAGCATTACCTGAGGCAGTTATAAAGGAATGGGAACGACAACGTTTCAGTAGAGGAAATATTAAAGTGGGTCGTTCTAATGATGAAATAAACTCTGAAAGAACCTCTGAACAGTTGTCTGATTTATTAAATTTTGTAAAGCGAGAAGTCGAGTGTGAGGAGCATCTAGCTTTAGCTAGATCCACTTTTGCTGAACTAAATACTGAACATAAAATGAGTAGAAGGGGGCAGGTGCGTTCAGTGCAGAGAGAGAGAGCACACACACTGCTGCTGATTTACTACACACGAATGTTAAACCGGCCAAAATTTCTTGTTTAATTTGTGGAGGCCAACATTTGGTCGAAAACTGTTTTAAGGCCAGAGACATGAACTCAGCAGAAATTAAGACAATTTTAAAAGAAAAAAATGGTTGTTTTAGATGCTTGAGAGCCGGTCACATTGTGAAACAGTGTAAGGTTACACTGAAGTGTATAATATGCGAAGATTCGCATACACCTCTAATGTGCCCACAAAGAAGAAATAAAGCTTTAATGAGTGATACCAAAGAACCGGAGTCGATAGATAACAGTTTGGCTAGTACGCATTTTCAGAATGTGTTACTACAGACGTTGGTTGTGACAATCAGAGGGAAATCAGAACGTCAAGTTAGAGTATTGATTGACACAGGGTCGCAAAGATCCTACTTGACTAAGAGAGTAATTAGTCTGATGGGTTATGAACCTGTAAAGCACATACAGCTTGCGCATGCGCTTTTTGGTGGAGCGAAGACGGAGACACAGACTCACGGGTGTTATCAAGTACGGCTCAGTAATTTGGGCAAAACCTATCATTGCAGATTTGAAGCCTGAGGTTATTTGTCATCAAGTGCCCGTTGCGGCGAAAGGTCCTTGGGTTTAGGATTTGCAAAGGAAGCATATTATATTGAGCGATACGAAGGTCCGATTGAGGCATTGATTGGAGCTGACATTGCTGGGAAACTAATAACGGGCCGGAAGGAGGTATTGGACTCAGGTCTCGTAGCAATAGAAACGCATTTAGGTTGGACCGTGATGGGAAGAGTTACAAATGAAACTGCTAATTATATGAGTAGCATCAACCTATCGTATGCAGGGGAAGATTGTTCAGTTGCTGACTTATGGAAATTGGATGTCATAGGCATTCGAGACCCTACAGAGGTTATTTCAAAACAGTTAACGGACAAGGACGATTGGAGACACGTACCAGGAGCTATGAATTCCGCTGATATAGCCAGTGCCCCGAAGATTTTAATAGCATCGGAATAGTGGGAGGGTCCTAGCTGGTTAAAACAGCCTCATGATCAGTGGCCTTCTGGTAGAGATGTGGTCGATGAAGAGCAAGTTTATGCGGAGATAAAGAAAACAGCTGCAACTAACATTAACGTTATAAAGGATAGTTTGACAGAGATTTTCTGTAGACGTTTTAACACTTATAAAAGAATAATAAAACTTGTGGCTTAAACAATCCGTTTTCTGGACAACTGTCGAAACAAGGAAAAGACTTTTGGATCTTTAACAGTTTCAGAACTTGATAATGCCGAGAAGACCCTTCTGCGGATGTTCAGGAAGAAACATTTCAAGGCGCAAATGATGTGCACTTAATGAAATTAAGAACCTTTAAGGATGCCGACGGCTTGTTAAGAGTACAAAACAAGGATCTTGATGAGAAAAGATTCGGAAGCATTTAGAGAACCTATAGTTTTGCATTTTGATTATAGGGTAGTTGACAGCTTAGTATGGCATGAACATCTTAATTCCGGACATACCGTAGCTCAAACTTTAGTGAGCCACTTGCGAGAAAATTATTTGATAATACGGGCCCGTCAAACGGTAAAGAAGGTAGTTAGCAAATATAAAGTTTGTAGACGTCATTCAGCGAAACATTTTGAAGTTGAGACTCCAGCGCTGCCAGAAGCAAGAGTTAGGGAGGCACGAGTCTTTGAAGTAGTCGGCACCGATATTGCTGGGCCATTGTATTTAAAGGATGGAACCAAGATTTGGATTTGCATATTTACATGTGCGGTCTACCGCGCTATACATTTGGAAGCAGTTTCAGGTTTATCCACGGTTGCGCTGATGATGGACTTCCGCAGATTAGACCGACCATAATCTATAGTGATAATGGAACCAATTATAAAGGAATGAATGCAGCTCTTCAAAGAGAGATTGGAAGAAAATTGCTGCTGATGGCTCCGATCTTAAGATAGAGTGGGGGTTTAACCCATCCAGAGGTGCGTGGTGGGGCAGATTCTGGGAAAGGATGATAGGTATATTAAAGAATATGTTGCGTAAGATTCTGGGAAAAATTACTCGGTTCTGGAAGAAATACATACGGTGTTATGTGAATGTGAGTCTTATATTAATTCAAGACCCCTCACATAAGTTTCGGAAGATAATAATGATCCCGTACCCTTGACTCCGAAGATGTATCTACAAGGCATTGAAGAGAATGGAGTTCCTGATTTTGATGCGGTGGATTGTAAGAGTCTAATCAAAAGGTTGAAGTATAGGAGACGCATCAAGGAAGATTTACGAAGGAGGTTTCGTACTGAATACCTATGTCAACTTGTATTAGCACATAGAAACAATAAGAATTACAGGGAACCTACGGTGGGAGAATTAGTTCTGGTTGGATCAGACAATCAAAAGAGAGTTAATTGGCCTTTAGCTGTTATATAAAGGATTATTCCAGGGAAAGATGGAAAATGTCGAGTAGTGCAGCTAAAGACAGCTGAAGGATTATTTGTCGACCTGTACAAAGAGTGTACCCGTTGCACAAGCTAATCAATCTGAGGAGGATGTGGCTGAAGAAGAAGATGTGTCAATTGATGCTGGTGAAGAGAAAATGAAGAAGAACCAGCAGAAAAATTTAAAAACACGTAGTGGACGGAAGGTGCGTTTACCTATCCGATTTCGATAATTTAAGATGTTCTGGTTGAGAAGTGAAGAACACTTATCAAGGTGGGAGTATGTGGGGAAATTAAGGAGGCAGAGGCATCACGGCCAAATTGAAAACAGTTGTAGTAGTTTTTTGAAAAAAAAAAGAAGTAAAATTGTGTGTTTAGCATCTTTGTTGTTTTTTATAATATTTTCAGAATTGTGATTGTATTTAGAGTGGAATAGAAGTATTAGAGACAAAAAAAGGTTCCTTTTATTTTTATTTTATAGAGTTTGTATTTTTGTGCTTTTTTTTAAGTTTTATTTCAATCCCACATTAAACACATATGATCGTTTGGCCTTTAATTTGATTCGCTGTTTATTATATGTAATAAAACTGATTTTAATGTATAAAATTTGTCTTTAAATTCACCTGTTGTTTTTCTTGAATTTCTGAATCAAAATTATCCGTTAAATCTTCCATTTCTGATTGCACCTCATCGAATTTTTGCCAAATATCTAGCAGAAAACTTATCCTATTTTTGTAATGGTGTATCTTTTTCTGATATTTTATAGTCCTTTACAAAATTTATAATTCTGGTCAGTGGTGCCTTCACTCTACCTCTTTGTCAAATATTTTTGTTTCGCCTTCCATACAATTTTAATGATAATTACTTGACACAGAAAGAGACAAATCTAAACCTCGAATAAATATGAAAAGAATGTTTATAAATAGAAGGGAGATAGGATTTTATAATGTGTATACTCACCTGAACCTGATTTTGCCCTTATATTAATCTTGTTTAATCTGAACCTCCAGTTATGTGTAAACCTCCAATATTATGTAGAATTTTCCAATCCTGGCCCAATGTTGAGGGAGATCTTACATCATTTATAAGTAACAGCCTTAACTATACTGAATTCCGAATTGGAAATAAAACTATGTTGACAGTATAGAACCTTTATATTCTAACAATAGTAGTAATTAACTAAATTGGCATGAAAAACAAGCATATGATTTTATCCCCTACAAAATATTTAGCCAATAAAAATGTACCTTTCACTCTCAACCAATTATGGACAACGTGATTACCGTAAACCAATAAAAATACCGAATTTCCTCAACAGTCAGTTTTATTAAAGACATTTTTCTGTACATTAGGGGATTTGGAGAGAGCAGCAATGTTTAAACTATTTATGATTTATTACGACCCTATTTACGATTTTGAAATATATTAAGATGATATAAATGCATTACTTGATTTCAATGTTTGAAGTAAATCGGTTAATGGATACTGATATTTTCCAGGTTTTCTCGCAAACGACTTCAAAGCTTTTCTTTTAACCCAGTATGTGTTAATTATAGTTACAACAAACCTATTGCTTTTATTTTGATACATTTTTCTGGAAAATTGATTGTAGTGGCATTTTGTGAACTCTGTAACGTTAGGTTTACTTGTAAACTGCACAACCATGTATTAAGAGTTTGATAGAAACGCTTCCTAGTAGTTTATAGTTTATTTATTTATTTATTAAGGGGATATGCATTGCGATCTTTAGATCTATTATGCCTTCCGCAGCCTACTAAGTGCACTGCTGGCCTCCGATCAGTATTCTCAAGCCAGATAATGCTGCCCAATCAGACAGTGAGCTGTAGAAGCTCCTAGGTAGAGAAAATCTAAGGGCAGCATGCTGGATTTGAATCCGGAACCTCCCCGTTGCTATCCAGCGCGCTACCACTGAGCAAATCCCTTCCTTCTATTGTTAGTGGTCCATAGTTAGTCACATTCAAGAAAACTCATATGTTTTTAATGTAATATTGCGGATCCTTCACCAGAAATTTATGTATATTAAAATTAACTAAACAGTTAGTACGTAAATATTCCAAAATTAAAGGAAATTTTTTAATTAATATTGTTAATAATTACAGTATAAGAAAGTAAGTAACGTGTATTTCACACCAATTTTTTTTTTTTTTTTTAAACCTTTGAAAATAACCATCTCCACACGATCTAGCGTCAATAAGTAGAAATAACTACTCCATTCATGTGTGAATAGCTCTAGCGGTACTTTGTAGTACTCTATAACTTATTAATCAATACCTCTTGGATAAGAGAATGACTGTCAATTCCAACTGTATAATATTTGTCCTTTGTAAAACTACTTGTCCTTGAAATCAATCGATGAATATTTCTTTTCTTTTTTTTTCCATTTTCCTTCCCTCTTCATAGTTGTCTTCTGAAATCCGCAACATTTCCTTAATGGTTGCTTTTAATTATTTAAAACTTGGAGTTTTCATAATTATTTAAAAACCACATTTTGTAGATCAGTATTGTTTCCTTTTATTGTTATGTTTATGTTATTCAAAATTTCAATTTATTCATATTTTATTTCTTGCAATTTATTTTGAATTTTTTTATCTAATATCGAAATTAATAGATAAACATTACTTATTAATTAAAAATTAATGTTTTAACTTTCAAGTCACCATTATGCTTGTTTATTATTGTCTTTTCATATGCTTCTTTTTCTTTTTTTTTACTTTTCATATTATATTTCCATAACAGCCCGACCTAATAACTCCTTTTAACTAGAATATGTGGCAGTTAACGGTAGCGAGATCTACTTGAGTTAGTAATTTTTGTGTATAATAAATCCTTTTATTAAATTAATTTTATTTAAAAAAAAAAAACCATATGTAACTAAAATACAAATGTGTAATAATCCCGGACTATTTATCAATATATATAATCAAAATCGTAATTTCAATAAATAAACTATTATTTTACTATTAACTTCAACGCAGTAAATATATATATGACTTGTGACATATAATTTCCTATATTAATGATAAACAATATTACCACCTCCTCATATCAAATACACTCTTACCTCTTCCTAATCTCATACCCAAATTGTCTCCCAGATAAATCACACTAGCTGATGCTGGTACAGTTATTCCGACCCAATTCTGTGTCATTCTTATGGGTTTTCTATGTAGAATCCCTTTTTCATCCCATCAGCTTCACTGCGGTCCTTGGTCCCCTTGGTCACTGCGGTATACCGTCTCCCTATCCTTCCTGTCACTTCCTTTACCAAATATATTCTGTCGTTCTCTGAGCCGGTGAAAGTAGATTGTCATCCCTATCGTACATTCTGGTTTCTATTTCCTCTAAAAAAAAAATATTTCTTTTCTCGCTCTTCGCTGCTTATCGTGCTCAAGAAACTCTCTTCCTACGTGTCCAAAAACAAGCTTTCCTACAGTTTCTCTCGGTCTTGCAAAGTTTTAAAATAATGAAGATATCTGTTCATTGAAGTGGCCCGGTAATGGATTTTATTTCTTATGTAAGAAAAAGATTCCAGAAGAAATGGTGGACTGCTAATCTTACGTGGTGCAGGGGATACGGGACATGGTGCGTTCGGTCATATCTCTTCAGCTTCAGTAGAGGTGTTTGTGTATGTGGTATGGAGGAGTGTGTTAGGCACAAGATTGCCGTGATAAAGAGGTGTATCAGCTGAGGAGAGAGATAGAGTGGTACGGAGCCATGTGGTCTGTCGAGTTACGAGGGTGGTGCAATAAATACACATGGCCGTATTTGGAGACGTTTGCAAAGACATGGCTATCTTTGTACGGGGTGTATAGTGTAAAAATAACTTCGTTTAGTGTACAATAGTAATATAAATAAACTATGTAGTAGACATAGAGCGTGTGTATTGATAAGTAGTGTGAATGTAATCCCCTTTTTTGTCCCTCCCACCACAATTTCACTTACCTTCCCTAACTTCCTTTCCTTTCTCTCCCCAAGAGTCGATGGGCTCTTGGCTCCTGGGATTCTGTATCCTGATCCCTCAGGCAACAAGCAAAATCAGTAGATGGCACGTGCTAAGACAATCCGGCATGCGATCAGTTACGCTGCTATAGATAGATTAGCGGAGTACTGAACTATGGGCGCAAGTGCTAGTTTTCAAGCCCAATTACTTGCGATTGAGGTAGTACTCGTAGTGGCTGCTAGTTAACCGATAGCTCCCTGTCCCTAAGACATGATCTGAGTGTTTAGGTACACCGTAATAGAAAGGAATAATTTTGCCATCGCATTGACGATGGAAGAGCCCTACGCTAAGAGGGCGCGGCCCACCGGAGTTAAAGTAGAGTCTGCCTTCTCTACGATCCAGCCGTGATGGACAACCAAGGTTGAGCCTAGGACTCAACCCTCCTCATGGAGGTCAAGAGTGCGAGTTAGGTTAGGTAAGATTAGGTTAGGTTAGGTTAGGTTAGGTTATTATTTCCCATGGTAGCGGCATCCTTCACTTGTAAAACGAGCCTGTGCTTGCACGGGGGAGAGGGGATATGTTCATTGAAGTATCTATGTTTGCTTCCCCCTCTGCCCTCAATCATAAATTTCTTTATGGCTAGTTTAAAAGATTTCACAGAATTTTTGCAACTCCTTCCTAGCTAGATGATAAGGCGTTAACGTTATACGTCTGCCTTGTTGCATCCCTCGACGCCAGTGTAATAACCCCGGACTTATTGACTATTCACTCTTATATTATATTAATACATTAAATATTATATCTGACGTTCCTAAATTATATTATAATTCTCTACAAATCTCTAACTTTTATTTGAAATATTTTCAGGTTTTTATTTTTATTTTGGAATATCCTAACAGATTAGGCATGAGAGTGGAGTAGTGGATCCGTTCTATTTAGTATCAAAGAACATGGTAATGTATGGTATACGAATGAGTCAAAAACTCCCCTGAGGGAACTGGGGGTCAGAGTTTTGGTGCCAACGACCAGATACTCGTAGCCTACGGGCAAGTTTCTCCAGCATCATCCACGCGGGGGGGAATTCACGCATTTGGAAGGTATGTCCAGTTTAACATCGATAGAAAATATCGGAATCCTGGAAATTGTAATCCTATCCGATAGCTAGGCCGCTATCAGTTGATCTCTCTACATCGCATCTTCCCTATGCAGCCGCTACTCACACTTCTAAAGCCTAATTTTTAAACATTCGTGGACGTTCTTAATTTGCGGATTAACTCAGTCATATTATGTTGAAATCCCACGCGGAAGTCCTGGACATAGTCCAGCTTTGCCGCCCATAGATTGCCCATCAAAAAAAAAACAAAAAGCATAAGTAGTTTTTGCGTGATTTCGGAACACACAGGCAACTTATTATTTTTGCCTCATTTGTCTTAGAATGCTAAGAAATCTGAAGAAAACGCAAAATGGCGCCAAGTTTTAGAAAAAGAACAGTTAGACATTATTTATTGGATATTTTTCCTTGTAAAGTAATATTAGAATGTTTTGGAAGCACTTAGAAATTAAAGGTTTGTTTTTAAACTTAGAAAATTTAGTACCCGTAATTCCTGTTTTCACGATAAACACTATATAATCACATTTTAGGTAAACCATATTTACTTAACAAACCATAAAAATAATTATCACTAACTTTATTTATATGCGCAATGCAAATCGAAATTAAACTTTTAATAAACATTTCAAGTTTAAAGAAAATAAAATTGTGAGTGATTCACATGATATTATTATTTCTTTATTATCAATATGAATAATAGTATAAAAAAAAAAGAAAGAAAGTAATTGTGTTTATTTGTTAGCAATATAGTAGACCTCCATAAACACTTCTTTTCTATTCCATCCTATTATTAATATAATAATTGTTTGTAAACACAAAGATAAATGATTGTAAAGATCATGGCTTTCAAAAGTGATATTTCATAATCATCGTATACTTACATAAATATCATCGTAGTGGAATACTGACTGAGAAGCGCATGCCCCTACCTGTTGAACTAAGGGCGTACCCCCAGTATCAGTAAATACACCCTTGGGATAACACTAGTTATTTTCTTCTGATACTTATTTTATCTATCTATCTATCTATCTCTCTCTCTCTTTTCAATTATCTTTTATTTTTATTTTTTTAATTTTTCTTCTAAATTCTTAATTAAGAAATATTTTTATTTTTCCCAAAAACTAATTTGGGTATTTCTTTCTTTTTCTTTTTTTTTTTTTTTTTTTTTTTTTGTTCTCTCCTGATAGTGATGGAGAAAAAAAGTTTATTAGCTCCTTCAGCATGCTGGGTAGCTCACAAAGGTTTACAATCATGGGCTAGAATTGCTCATTCAACTGTTGTAAGTATTCCACTTAATTTGAATCCGTTCATTCATAAATTATTCAGTTACTTAGCGTTGTTGGCCAATTAGAAAGATTCTCTTTAACTAGTAAATCACTCTACTATATAACCAAACTTTCTTTTAATATAAATTCAATATAATTTATGTTAAATTAAAAATTTTGAAATTTTCCAATTCGAATTTTCAAAAAAAAAAAAAAAATATTAAGAAAATAATTGTATTTAGTAAGAAATCGCCGGAAGCTCTTGAACGCAGATAAAGATTAAAAAAAAAAACCACTAACCAGAGATCCACTTAACAGAATGGTTTCTTTCAGTTTTATCAAAACATTTTCTCAAAACCTGCTCTGACAATATTTTTTTTTTTTTTTTAATTTTACATACTAATAATGATAAACGTATAGGTCTGTCACTTTCATTTGAAACATTTATCTGTTTGGGGGGGGGAAGTAGGGTATGATGCCCTCAGCTTTCCTTCCAAAGTACCATTTCAAAACACCTTATGATTCTACTAATTACATTATACAGAACAGAATTAAATATCTTTAAAATATTACAATTTTAAAGAAAATCGGGTTAACCGGAAGTATATATTTACAGAGTAGGTTTTTTTTTTTTTTTTTTTTTTTCATTAAGTCGCGATTTTCTTGAAAGCAATCCATGCTATATAGATACTTAAACCAATTGAGTTTATGTAGGAGATTCTGGAGACTTGAGATGTTATGCTTTTCTCAATTTAATACCCACCCAATCATTACAATTTTTTTTTTTTTTGTTTTGGACTCACCTGTAGGCAATGAAAATTAAGACTAAATTTTATTCAGTAATAATTTCGTCTTTTTAGTAAAGTTATCAAACAGAATTGTGAGCAGTGCAGAAAGAAATTGTATATATCTTTCACATATATTTTTTATTTTAATCCCACAATGATATGAGTTTTTGATTAATTAATTTAAAAAATTATATTTCCCATTAAATATTTTTTTCTCGTTTCTTTTTTCAAAAAAAAAAAAAAAAAAAAAAAAAAAAAAAAAAAAAAAAAAAAAAAAAAAAAAAAAAAAAGCCAAGCTGTATTACAAAATTTTTAATAACCAATTCCCTGGCTTTCAATAATAATAATATTAATCCATTATCAATCGAGTTTATCGTATGTATGGCAAAAAAAAAGTGTAAACACAAATTGGCTAACAACTTTTAATGTTTAAAAAATTGTTCAATTTATTTAAATGTGTTTATTTACATCCATTAACTTTGAAGGGGTAACAACCTTGAAGAAGGTCATTGCAATATGGGCGAAACTTCGGTTTTTAACCCGGAAACTTGATTGCTTTCCGTACTCTATACTCTCTCTCTCTCTCCTCTCTCTCTCTCTCAGCTCTATCATGTCTCTTCTTCTCTCTCTCTCTCTCAATATATATAAATACCAAAATTTGAAGTGACTCAACATTATGAACCGAAATTTATGCAATTTTTAAATCTAATTTTTCAGAATAAATAACTATTTAATACAAAATGGAATGGAATTTTTAGCTAAGACTCTTTATAGTTTTCTTATATTGTATTTTTATTTTTTAAATTAAAGCTGAACAACAAAAAACAAAAATAAAAACATATTATCTTATTTATTACTTTCTCTTACTCCTAGTAAGAGGAAGTATTGTAATCGTGTCAAATTTTCGATATCAAGTTTTCACCGGAAATATCCGTTTTGAGGTCCCCTGCGTCCAAAGAAGTGGTTTTTAGCAAATGGTCTGTGTGTATGTGATCAGCCTAGTTCAAAACCGAAAAACCACAGAAAGTTGAAACTTGATATTCCTTTTAGGTAACACCATGGGATCTGAGTGTACGTTATCTGTCAAAATTCCTCAACCGGAAGTACCACTTTACTAGCTGTTGTTTTTACTATTTTTTTTACTTTAAAATGGCTCCCACGATCTTCATTAAACTTGGTATATCAACTACACATACAACGAGCTACAACTTTTATTTGAAACATTTCTCTAGGAAAATTTATTTAAGGGCAGTTATGGGGAAGGGGTGGGATTAGGTTTCATTTAAAGTGGTTTTTCAGTTTATTAGTTCTGTCATCTAAATAATATTAATTAGAATTGAATATGTTGTTGAAATTCCGAGTTTGAAAAAAATCGGATAACCGGAAGTGCGTTTACCACTTACTCAATGAATTTTTCACTTTTTCGCAATTTTCTCAGAAATAGCTCCGATAATTTTCTTGAAATTTCTTGTATAACTAAACATACAAAGATCTACAACTTTTATTTAAAACATTTCTCTGGATAAATCATTTAAGGACACATTTAGGGGAGGGATAGGGGTTACGTTTTTCTCTAAGTGTTATCATAGTTGATTATACAATTCTATCATCCAAACATAATTAATTAGAAATAAATAGATGGCCAAAATTCCGAGTTTCAAGAAAATTAGTAAACCGGAAGTGCGCTTTTACTGAACAGTTTTTTTTCCAGTTTTCCATGAATTTCATTTAAATTTGGTACACAAACTATAAAAATTTGTCAATTATAATTTTGAGAACTGGAGTAAGAGAAAGTTGTGTGAGTGTTTCACATCAGATTTTTTATTTTATTTAAATATTAATTGCCAGAAATAAATATATTTTGTTTTATTTTTCCTCCATAATAATAGCTAGAGTATTTTGAAAACGATGTATCATAATGATAAACAGATAGTGGTTGTATTGCAGAAGATCAACTTGAGTGTGGTGACCTTTTGACCTTTTGAAGGAATATAATTGATTTGGACCCTCCATCAAAACAAGCAACTACCTTTCCTATTTAGTCAATCTAAGGCTCTAACAATTTTATTATTATTTTAATTATATATATTTATAAATGATTGACATAATTATAATTAATTTAATAACATTCATATTGAGATTTTTTTTTTCCTTTGGAAATGTTTAAATTTTGTTAGTAATTGTTGGATATTATTTAATTACTTTGAAGGCACCAAAGTTATATTAAAGATAAAACAGGCAAGAGCATAAACAGAAAACATACAAAAAAATCTGGTGTGAAACACTCACACAACTTTCTCTTACTCCTGTTCTCAAAATTATAATTGACAAATATTATAGTTTGGTACCAAATATAACGAAATTCGTCGAAAACTGAAAAAGGTGTTCAGTATGAGCGCATTTCTGGCTTACAATTTTCTTAAAACTTGGAATTTTGGCCATCTATTTATTTCTAATTAATTTTGTTTGGATGATAGAATTGTATAATCAACTATGATACCACTTTAGGGGAAGCGGCAACCCCACCCCTCCCCTAAAACTGCCCTTACATGAATTTTTCCAGAGAAATGTCTATAAATAAAAGATGTAGATCTTTGCATTTTTATTTTGTATACGAAGTTTCAAAAAAATCGTCGGAGCTATTTTTGAGAAAATCGCGAAAAAATGAAAAAATCATTTAGTAAAGTGTCAAAACAAACGCATTGTCGGTTATCTGATTTTTTTTAAACTCGGAACTTCAACAACATATTTAATTCTAATTAACATTATTTAGATGACAAAATTGTCTAATAAATTGAAATAGCAGTTAAGATGAAA
>JAAEAF010014786.1:0-18438 GCA_011037195.1 Triatoma infestans | reverse complement strand
ACTTAATATTTTGTAACCTCAAACCATACTAACAATCCTGGTTAGCTTAAAATACAGATGGTTGGGCGGTGGGAGTGAATTCCTAGTATAATTTTTTACGGTCAATATTTCATAGATTGAATAACCAGTATACACTAATACTGAATTATTTCCATTGCATAGAAGCATAAATTAGGTTTCGACAAAAAATTATATTCAACTTAATAATATTTTTTCTAAATATATACATATAGAGAGCTATCTGGTGTTAGAAAAGGGAAGATGGATTCAGTTACAGGCAGCAGTGAACTTGGAACGACTTTCTGAATCTGACTCCAATCTGGGCACTCTCATTGGTTGAATCCCTGGAACCGACTGGACCCGAAACCGGAGCTGATTCAGATTATTTGGTTCCGGAGTGAACGAATAAATCAAATCACTGAATCTAGCCAATAGAAACGCTTGAAATGGAACCGACTCCACGAACTCGTTCCAAAGGCAATGGTGCCTGTAATGAATCCATCTTCACTTTACTAACACCAGATCGCTCTCTACGTTTATATATTATATTTTTTAAATATTCTACAAGGTTTATTTGAAAGAACTCGAAAATGTTAATCAGAAAAATAATAAAAAAAAGTTACAATCACTCTAAAAAAATATATAACAAATGAATGAGATACATGAAGTTTCATTTCATGAAAAAATATTTCTAAAGGGCATGAGAAGTGGGTATGGAAGGTGGAGGAGACTAAAAATATTAATCAGTTTTCAGATTTCAGTTACTGGTCAGAGTCCGAGCTGGAGCCAGTGTTAAGTTACAAACGATCAAATAAGAAATCAAATTTAAAAAACTATCATTGGTCATAACTAAAATTGAAAATTTAATCGCCCAAACTTTACTTATTAATTCAATAGTAAAATTTGGTTTAGTTGTAACTAAAAATTAAATTTTTAATCAACAGATCAGTTTTCCACAACTAAAAATTAAACAATTCAAAATTGAATTGATTAAATTAGATTAAAAAATTAATTCAATCAATAAATGATTAAATTTTAAATTGAATGCACAAGTACATGATTACTTTTTGGTATAATTAATTATATAAATATTTTAATATTTAATAGATTATTTTTTTTTTTAACATGCAAAATCTGTTTCTAACATGAGAGCCGGGACCAGCTTTTTTTACTACACACTACCATTAGGAATTACTATTATAATTGGAATTACATATATATAATTGCTAATTATTAGTGTACTGTGTGTTTATTAGCAAAAAATGCAATTTTTTACTAACTGATGAAGTTAATTACATATAAAAAATTTAATAAAAACCCTGAAGGAAAAGGAACCGTGGAACGAGTTTATGGAGTCGGTTCCGATCATGGAACCGATTCAAATCCAATGAATCCGATGGCGGAGTCGTTTTGCCCATCACTACTTAACTACATATATACTACTTCTTACCACCACTAGGGACATCTCTCACCGCTAGAGCACTCTACCATCTATTATTATAACTTCTCCAAATAGCATAACCTTTAGCTATTCATCGTATAACCTTATTCAAAGCAATACATGAATTGAAATTTATTAGTTTTTTTTTGAAAAGCTTTATTGTTTATTGTGATGTTGTATTAAGAGCCGAGTACATTCAACAAACATTAATAATGAAATATAGTATATTGTAACATATACAAATTTTATGAAAATAGTTTAAAGAAAATCCTAAGACGCTAATTACTGTTAATCGGGTTTTGAAACACCGGGTGTTGCCTATCACTATTTATTTGTAATATATAAATGCCAACATTCTTGGCCTGTGGAAGAATGTAATTTTAAATTTAGGACCACTTCTTCGATGTGGCCTTACACTTAATTCTCTGCTGTAGGCAAATGATGTGGACCTCCTCGCCCAGTCAGAAGATGAGCTCCAGAGAATGGTACGTCATCCTCGAGTATAGCCGAGTCATAAGACTGTTTATGAGTATCGGCAACTAAGGCGAAGCAACTATGGCTTTGAAGGAAAAAGAACCAGTGAAATTTAAACTTCGTGATATATGATACTATTGTTGTACAGAACTAACACTTTAATGACCTCGGCTGTGACAAATCCCACCTTCAAGGCTATCGATGCTAAACTCAATAAGTTTAGAGTGATGGGATAATAAAATGAAATTTAAGAAATACCAGCTAAACTTAAATTTTACATAGTTATGGCTTTACCAGTATCGTCACGAATCCATGGGTCTTGAATGGAAGAGGCAGGGCAAGAATACAATCACCAGAGAGCCTTTTTTTAAAGATCTGTCTTACAGATGTACCCGAGCAGAGAGGATAAGAAACGAGGAGATAAGAGAAGCATTAACCATTGGAGCTATCAACAATGATATTGATAGGTGTCGGCAGAAATGGGGAGAACATATTGTAACAGCAACCAAAGAGAGTAAAGAGAAGAAAAACAAACCCAACCACTCTCTCGGACTGGAGTGGGAGAAACTGTATAAATACAGCGACGGACAGTCCATGGGAATACAGTTCAATATAGTTCACCATAGTTCATCATCTTCGTGCCATTTTCCTACCACTCTACCTTAACCATTCTCTATTGTAAAGTCCAGGCAGACTGTGTCTCATTATTATTATACATAGTTAACCAATGTTAACCCAGTCTTCTCATTTCATCAACCAAACCTAACACATCTATTATACATATAAATAGGATAGACCAACAACGGCTGCCGAGTTTGGCATTGACGTATAGATTTGAGGGTAGGCGAAATACTGGGGAAGACCCAGGTTACGTTGGCGATAGACTTTACGCCAAATACTTGAAGAAAATGAAGATGATCACTCAGACGTCTATGGCCAATGCCATGCAAAACACTACGGTCTTCCGGCTGAGATCGTGTGAGGGGATTGTTTGAGCTGAAGGAAAATGTGTTCTATACCAACCATTGCGATTCTTGCCAGTGTTGGTCTAACACCAGTTAAACCAACAAATGTCCTGTAATAGAATAGCACGCTGCAACACCCAACCACCCCGTTGTCCATTTCCTACAAGAAAAGCTATCAATGAAAATCTCCAATTAGGTTGTTACAAATTAAATTCTGCTTGGATGGAGCTTGCTCAACATGTGACAGTTCTATCTTTCTGTTCGGCCCACACAGTATTACTTTTCTCCGTAATTGGTTAATTATTAATAATTGACAACTATTTACAGTTAGATATTGTTTACTTATCTCTAACAAGCAAGAACTTCGTTAATGAACGAATTATATAATGTAATAAAATAGTTTTTGGTCATAAAATTACTAAAACTGAATATTTTATAAATTGGATGCTTGGCTAACTTCTAAATTAACATTTGATGTTCACAAGGAGGACTAAGTTAGGATAACAGAATGACGTAACGTGCTTATTTTTGTTGTTTCTGACCGGTTTCGGATTCAATCAACAAGAGTGGTGCGTGACAGAAATATAAAGTTGAAGTCACGAAATCGACAGCCTACTGTAATGTTGAATACAAAACCGGCCAGAAATAACAAAAGTTAATAAGGATAAATTTGAAATTAACTGCATATCGTTCAAAAAATGTTGAAGTTTACATCTAGAAAATGTAACATGGCTAAAAATCCAAACTTGGAGTTTGAACAAATATAATAATAAAAGAGAAATGCTTCTATGATTTTTTAAAAAGAAAAACATTTAGCTTTCCACAAAAAAATGTCCACATTATATTTTGGGAATCGGAAGGGCATTAATATGAAAACAGTCTACAGTTACAAATTAAGTATGCATCTTATTTCAAACTAGCCTCTTCATAGTCTTTCCAAAATAATGGCAAAAAAATAATATACCATACTATTTGCTTTAATATTGGACTCCATATCAAGATCCAATAACAGCACATAGAATCCTCCAAACCTATCTCTCTTCGTTAGAGGAATGGTTAAAGAAATGGATTTTTTTTTTTTTTTATTTAAGGCGGGTCAACATCTATGGTCATTGGCGTCCGGAGCCTTCTCAGTGCACTGCAGGCCGCCGGTCAGTGATCTTTCATTACAGACAACACTGTCCATCACCGGACAGTGAGCTGTAGAGGCTCCTAGGAAGAAAAAATCTAAGGGTAGCACAGCTGGACTCGAGCCCGAGTCCTCCGCGTAACCACTTAGCCATTCCCTTCCCTCGCAAAATTAATGAAATGAAACCAAATCCAAAACTTCGCACTTCGCCGCCTCACTCCTCCACCAATTTATTACAATTTAATTCCTATCCCGCCTACCAATGACGTTCGCTACTTTGGGATGTACATAGATAAAAAATTGACTTGGAACCAACATACCCGATTTAAAATATTTGAACTTAATAGACGCTAACACATACTAGAAAGACTACTCGACAACAGGTCAACACTCTCACTAAACCACAAATGACTCATATACCTATCTATATTAAAACCTGCTTGGACACATGGCATTGAACTATGGTGCTCAACGAAACGTTCAAATCTCCAAAGAATTCAATCCCACCAGTCCAAAATCCTTCGCACCATCGTTAACACTCCATTTAATGTTTCAAATCATTCTAAGTAAGGTTGTAAGTAAAGTTGCCCGAACCCGATATAACAAATTCCCTCGCAGTTTTTATTTCCACTCTAATCCTCTTGTCCGAAATTTATCATCCCATTCTGTTCCAGATAATGCTGCCAGACGTTTAAGGCGCCAGTGGCCTCGCGATCTCCTTTCCACAGAAGAAGGGAGCAGTTAATTTGAATAATTAATTAGGAAGTGTTACCGTTGAGTAGCTTCTCCCCTCGTTTAGTATGTGAGGAGTAAGTGTCAATGTTACTTTAAGCGCAGTTAGCGCTGGTATAACAATTCAGATCAAATAAATAAAGTAAAAAAATCCATGATTTTAATCCATCAAAGTGTTGTTTCATTTTGTTGGCTCTGTCCGGTTTCGGATTTTCATCTATTGATTGCAAACCTTGCTCTGACGAAAATTGAAAAACCGAAACTGGCCAGAACCAACTAAATGAAGCATTGCTGATCTAACCACCATATCAAAAATAAAAACTATTGACCAAATTATATTACCAATTTAATAAACATTCTGACGCCTGAAAAGTAATAAGATTGCAATTTTTCTCAAATACATTAAATAAGTTTCATTGGGAACTTACGTAAATTCAGAGTATTACAAAATCAATTTTGGGTGAATGAACTTGAAATATTTATGATAAATATAAAGACAATTTTTTTAAATTTTTATTTTAAGCGCCTTAGATTGTAAATGAATAAACTTTTTTACTAAATGTCATTTCAAAGTTCTGAATGGTCAACAATAATTAAATTCATTAGAACACTGATTTTTTACAAATTCCTGGTTAGAATAACTATAAAATTCTATTGGAATTTGAGATTTGCAGTAAGAAAAAGTATGTCCCCACCCCATAGTTTAGCTCATTCAAAAGCCCCCAAAACGACGAAAACTAAATTTAATTGTAACCTACCATAACAATTGTGAAAATGAAATTTGTCAAAGAAACATATTTTAAGATAAAAATTCGTTTTGATTGAAAAAGAAATGCAGAAGAAATTTTAATTAATAAATAGTTCAAACAATCCTGAAAAAAGAAAGCTTTTTTTCCTATTCTACATAATATTTTCCTGCGGTCATGAGTGATTCGGTGCCATAGTGCTGCTACGCATATTTTCCTAAATTCTGCGTCCCTGGTATTAGTTGGTGTACTCCTTTTTCTTTTCAGCTCTCTCGGATACCATTCCAATACCTATTTAGTCCATCTTCCATCCGTTGTTTACATTATGTGGCCTGTCCAGTTCCACTTACTCTCAGAAATAAGTTTTCCCACATCGTCAAATAATGCTTCCTTTCTTATCCATGCCTTTGCTTTCTTATCTCTTCTTGAGATATTTAGTATGAGGCGGGACATGGCTCTAATTACTATCCTTAATTTGTTTCTCACTCTGTCTGTTAGTTCAATAATGTTTCCGCTCAATAATACCGGTAGTACACACATAGTCCAAAGTTTCTTCTTGTGGTACATATCTAAACCTGAACGGAATATAGATTAAATATTGATATTCTTCTTTGTATTTCTTCGCCTTGACCAGATCGTGAAATTAGTTGCCGGAGATATGTAAAATTGTTTGCTTTTTCTATTTCCTCTTCGTTTATTACTATCTTTTCTTCGCTCCTACAATTTAAGTACATTCCATCTCTTTTTTTTTAATTGCAGCAGGTTTTCTCTTTTCAGTTTAGTTATATTTTTATTTATTTTTTGGTAAATTATCTTTCATATATTTGACCACTGGTTACTTACTACTGCTTGGTTACTACTTTATTTATAGAATTTATGACATTTTTATTCTCAATACGTGAAACTTTAATTTCTTCTTTTAATTCTCGTGAAATTATCTCAAATCTTTGATACTATTGTTAATGGATGTTCTTTGAGTGTTGCCACTGTTAGATTGCATGCTTCCATCACTTTCTTGTTTACAGTAGCAACATTGGCAAACCCCGCTACTGCACTTTTAAAAGCCTGCCCTTTTTAATAAAATTTCACTGAAAAATGTTATATTATTCTCACAATTATTTACTAAAAATAATAATAATAATAATAATATCAGTAGTCTAAAGTTAAACAGCAATTAATTTAAAAACAACCCTTGAAAATGTAAAAAAAATTTTAATATTCGACAGTTAAATCAGAAATAAATAAATAACAAAAAACTTATGAACAACTTAATATTAACACTACAACTATCGGAATCAAGAGATTGTGATCTTTCCCAATAATAAGCAGCCATTAATGAACTGAGCTTATGGTTATTAGTTCGAAAAATAGTTTGGAAACCGTGGTAAACTTGATATGTTCGACAGAAATAATAGAGTTTCCCTCTTTTGACTTGGAACGTAATGGGAATCACGCATGGAAAGATGCATCTAAAATCGGAGCTCATAGGATCGGAATTATCAAGCGAGATAAACGTCCAGTTTATCTGAGCTGAACAATGAGGAGGAAGTAAAGAGAGCATTGCTCGTGAACCTTCCTGAGTTTAAGACGAACTAAAACTTTTCTGGGCATCTAGAACCGAAAAAGATATTGAGGCGTGCACTAGTCTGATCAAAAATAAGCTGCATTGGCTACTTATGGAATATTGTAGACTCGGAAGCCACCTGAAGGGCTGCAACTACAAAACGATAGCACCTGCAGATTATCTGGGGGTTTCCTCCGATACACTTCCCCCAAAAGGACTGTGACGCTAACTCCAGAAATTTTAGGAACCCAAGTAATAACGGGCATGGGAGAAGGAGCTATTCTCTCTAGAACTTGCTCAGATCACGAATTTTCTAAGAGCAATAAACCTACAAGGCGGCCTTAGGTCAGGCGGCATAATCTTCAAGGTCGCAGTGCCCATATCTCTGAAAGAAACAAAAAATATTAATAAATTCCCATAGATTAATACTGATGTAACAGCACTCTGAAAAATATAAGTAAGTTAACTTTTAAGAAGAAACATGATATGCAGTGTGCTGAGTTAATAGCGAGAACTGCTATACATTAGAAACTTTATACTAAATTAAATTATCAAACTAATTTCTCTAACTCCAGATCTTTTAAAGATACGAAATTAATTTTAAACTCCAGACATGTCTTGCTGAATTTAAATTATAGATCCATCTAGTCAAATGCAGTAGGTAATTTAAACGAAAAGGAAAATGTAAATCATTTGATGGCGATTTGAATTTTTCTCTTTACTTCAAAATATTTCATGAAGCATTTATTTAAGGAGGACGACACTTATTAAATCAATATTTGATATTAAGTATTTAATGAACTTGTGAACTTAGAGTACATCCTATTCGAAAGGTTTTTTTACTTTCTCTTACTCCTAGTAACATGTTTTCACCGGAAATACATGTTTTGGGGTCTCCTAAATATGAAAAAATCTGGTGTGAAATACTCACACAACTTTCTCTTACTCCACTTCTCAAAATTATAATTGACAAATTTTATAGTTTGTGTACCAAATTTATTGAAATTCGCCCAAAACTGAAAGAACTGTTCAGTAAAAGCGCACTTCCGGTTTACTAATTTTCTTAAAACTCGGAATTTTGGCATTCTATTTATTTCTGATTAATTTTGTTTGGATGATAGAATTGTATAATCAACTATGACAGCACTGTAGAGAAAAACATAACCCCACCCCTCACCTAAAAGGGCCCTTAAATGAATTTTCCCAGAGAAATATTTTAAATAAAAGATGTAGATCTTCAGCTTCTTTATGCTTGTTCAGTTTATTATGTATGTTCAGTTTATACAGGAAGTTTCAAGAAGATCGTCGGAGTCATTATTGAGAAAATCGCAAAAAAGTGAAAAAATCATTTAGTAAAGTGATAGAGTAAACGCACTTCCGGTCATCCGATTTTTTCCAAACTCGAGATTTCAACAACATATTTAATTCTAATTAACATTATTAACCTGAAATATCACTTTAGAGGAAGCCATAACCCTAACCCTCCACCAAAAGTGCCCTTAAATGAATTTTTCCGGAGAAATGTTTCAAATAAAAGTTGTAGCTGCTAGTATGTTTAGTTGATATACCAAGTTTGAAAAAAAACTCATCGGAGCAATTTTTGAGAATCGCAATAACGTAAAAAAACCAACTAGTAGAGGTAATTTTGTAAAGTTGTACGTAATTTTGACAGATAACGTACTGTACATTTCCCCCATGGTGATACCTAAACGGAATACCAAGTTTCAAATTTCTATGGTTTTTCGTTTTTGAGCTATGCTGTTCACATATATATACACAACACACACACACACACACACACACACACACACACACACACAGACCATTTGCTTTTTTGAAGGGGTAAGAGAAATTAAAAAATGTTATTAGCGAATGGTCTGTGTGTGCGTGTTTATTAACAGAATATTTCAAAAACCAAAAGCCTTTGGGAGCTCAAAGTTTATTCCATTCAGGCACGAAGATTCGGAGTTTAGTGAATTTTTTTTTTTCCAGTTTTTCGTGATTTCATCGGAAATGGTTCTAATGATTTTCTTTAAACTTCGTATACTATCTCTTACATAAATATCTATCGCTATTATTTGGCATATTTTTTCGGGGGAAATGTGATGGAACAGTAGCGTTATGCTTTCCGCTAAAGTACCACTTCAGTTTAATATATGCTTTGACCAACTACGTAAGATAAATACGAATTAGAAGAATTTGTTAGAATTGCAAATTTGAAGAAAATCGGATAACGAACGGATTTTAAGTTTTTGGAATATTTCCGATCATGGTTTGAACGATTTTCTTTAAACTTGGAATGCTTACTGTACAGATAGAAACGTATCACTTTTATTTGAAACATTTTTCTGAAAAAAAAAGAAGAATTTAGAGGGGTACTGGATGTCGGTTACTTTAAATTTGAATTTGCACAAGCTTTGTTGAAACAATTCGTGCGAGTGTTTCATATCAATCTTTTTAATTTGATACGTTTATCTTAAAATGGCAATGCTGGTTATTAACAATCTAGCGTTTTATGTGATATATAAAGCGAATGAATGGATTATAGTTTAATGAAACGAATGGGAAGGGAAAGGAAGAATTAATAAAAGAAAGAAGGTGAAATTGAGATAAACACGTATACAGAATAAATGTGGAAAAAACTTTACAAAGAAAGAAGAAACCACGTAAGGTTTGGATGCTTTTAAGCGGGAAAAGTGGTAGAGAAAATATGTGAGGTAGTAAAAGATGGTTTAGAATAGGTAAGTGTTGTGGAGTAGACAGTGTTGCCTTAACTGGGTCTGACTCGTTCTGCTCTCTTTTGGAGGCGGCCATTTCTTTATTTATGAATAATCCACTTCCACTACTAGGCTGTTTATATTTTTGTTACACGACTTCAGAGGACATCATGTTTATTTTACTACTAAGTGAAAACACGCGATCTATTCTTTGTTCTATTTAATTTTTCTTTTGTTTTGTTGAAGAAACCGTTAGGTACCATCAATTTCGACTAATATAAAATTTAAAATTTATGCAAGACGTAGAAAGTATACGTAGAATTGTAAAAGCTTTTTACTTTCTCTTACTAGGATTAAGGCAGTAATTTAATTGTGTCAAATTTTCGAATCATCTCATACTCGCATACTAATCACATATCATCACATACTAATCAAATAAATGATTAGGAAAAAGATGTGTATGTATTAAGAATGGGAATGCTTTTGCCAGAATGCAAATGTTTAAATGAAATGATGAAATGTTTAATGTGAATACTAAACCTAAGTGGATAATAGAAAGAGTTAGGGAAGTACTGATGACAGAATACCATTATAAAGCAAAAACCAGTAGCAATTATCGCTTATATCTTCCGCAATCATCCTGAATACTAAGGTCTGTGTTTTAAAGGGCAACCTTGATGCTGTAGGTAACAGTTGGATTATAAAATGCAATGGCTAACTCTTGCACCTAATAAATTACAAATACAATAATGACATAAAGTTGTGTTCTTTTTGTAATTGGTTGTTTGAATTGTAATGAGGATGTCTTTCATTTCGTTGGCGTGTGCCCTGTTTTGAAACCTCTTTAGGCTTGCACAATTTTAAAACAGACCAGTTGGATGTTGAAGAATTTAATGATATATTATTAAATGAAAGAAAATGGTTTAGCCGGGTATCTTATTGTAAACAGACCCGGTCTTACAGCCTGTACTAATGTGCAATTTAAATCTTGACACCTTTGCTCCCAAATTTGAGTCCTTTCTTCCCCTATTTCATTAGTGTATCCGTTTTTTTTTTTCACTAATAGTATCTTTTAAATTGTATGGTCCATAGTCCCTACATTATGTCCTGAATTTTGCTTGTTACTGAACTTTTTACCAATTTGAATCTGGGCATTGATACTTTTATTGCAATCTAATTTATTTACAACAATATCCTCTACATTTCCTTTTACTATTTTTTTTTTGCGCATCAACAGCTGTGGTCATTAGCGCCTCCTTTTACTATTATTATTATTATTGTTATTATCATACTGAATAGTGTTAACTGATAAATAAGAACGCAAGTATTAGACAGCTATCTTATCTCATATATTTGCTCTACATATCTCCGTTATTTATTGCAAAGGATGGTTAGGGAAATATTGCTTTATTATTTTCTTTATATCCAACTTCAATTACCTCATTCATCATCTATGTAACTTCAACAAAGATTCCCACTGTAGGAATTTGGATTTCTGATAAAATGGTCTTTTCCAGTTACTTTTCGTTAAATATTACCATTATTATTGCATATTTATATATGTTAATATTATTTCCTAGCTCTAGAGGGGAAGCGGCATTGGCCGCTTGAAGTGGCTCCGCCAATGCCCACAGGCAATTTCTAGCTCACTACCTTCACATAAATTGGTTACACTTCGTACACTTTACACACGAGTTACTCTCTGTGTATATTGACACCAAGTTAGCCATAATAGATCATTTAGATCGCAACGGTCTTGTATTATGGGCCAGATATCAAACATCAACATCATCTTCATCCTTTAAAAACGACCTCCATTGACGACATAAACGTTCTTTTCTTACTTTTTTTTTTTTTTAAGAATAATGATCGATATAATGAACTAGCTCCTTTAAAAATTTCCTCTTGCTGTACGTGCTTTACTTATTAGGTACCCCAAACTTCCCTATCCATAACCATTGACTATATTTGACAACTCATTTTAACTCAATATAAAGGTCTATCATGCATATTTGATATTGAAAAGATTTAAGCTAAGCAAAAAGTTGTTTGGGTTCTGGTGTACTGACAATTGTTTCGATGTTGTTCTGTTTTCAAAATAAGTCTTTTGCAGATGGTTTTGACTGTGTTCATGTTTTTGTTTAGAAAAATCTGTTTCTAAGACAGAAAGCTGGTGAAAGAGAGAGAGAGAGAGGGATATTTTTATGTCCAATAAAAAACAAAAAGAAATAAAAATTGGAATTGAAATAAACGAATCACATTTATATTGCATTTTAACACTTTAATTGTTAGTGAAGTACGATATAATAGGATTGAAAATGTAATTGGCGTAGGACATGGGTACACACTAATAGCAGGCAGGAGAGGCGCACACACAGTTCATTAGTCTCACTGGGTGGTCGGTCTACAGGCTGCCTGCCACAAGTGTACACTTCAGGACGGAAATGTTTTAGTGGTCTGCGCTTGTTACATTTTATCAAACATTACCTTGATTTAATATTGTTAACATTAACCATTTAAAACTTATGTTGTCTCCATTGTGTAACACGTTCTCTCGCTTCTGTTGGTGCGTGCAATCTACTTGTGTGGACCATACCGTTTCATTTTTATTTATTTTAGTATTAAAATTTATTAACCAAAAGTTATATCAATGTATAATTTACTCCCTTACAACTTTTTCTTGTTTTTAATAAAGTTATGTGATATAAACAAGCAAGCTATGTGACCCCTGAAGGACAGTGAGGAAATCTTAAGTCGATAATCTCTTAATTAAGAGGTACCTCACAAAGAAATGTAAGCAAGGAATAAAGAACTATACATAGTATATATAGACTTGAAAAAAGCGAACGATGAAAAGCCCAGGGAAAGGATGTGGGGAACCTTAAGAGGATATTATATGTGGAAGAAGGCCTCATTCGAACTGTACAGGAAATGTAGCTAACAATAAGCTGTCAGGATCTTTTAATCTTAAGCCTCTAAGCCTGTTTGTTTCTCATCCTGTTCAAAATGCTTTTGAAGAATTATTATTCGTCTATGGAGAGGGACCAAATCCTACGCTATCCAAAGACCCACTAGGCCCATATATCTATCCCAAAGAAAAACAACAAAAATCGGGTCTAGAACAAAAATTCAGACCCGGTCTAACCCACCCAGGTTTCACCGCAATCGTAACCAATCGGACAATAACCTTAAAGGGAAATAGTGTAAGCACCACAAACATCCTGTGCCGACTAAAGGTTCTGAACCTAATTTCCTCTCAACCCAAGCAATCTGTCTTAAGATGGATGAGTGCTTCTTCCTCTGCCTCACAAACTCTACTAAAAGGGTCTGACACTTGTCCCCGCATTGCCATGTCTATATTCATGTTAGGATATTAGAGTAAAATTTGAATATTAAAGAATGTTCATTGTTCTTTTATATATAATTTTATTAACAGCAGTAAGCGAAAGCCGCGTGTGTATTTCACGCGAGCTTTCTTTTTTTTGGAAAAATGTTTTAGGATTCCAATGTTCATGGTCCATTAAGTAATTTTATCTAATATCTAATTGGAATGATTATATAATACAATTTTTTATTTTCGGCCTTCAGAATGAATAATTAACTGATACAATGATGAATAATGCATAAAAAAGGCAGCCTCTTTAAATTTATTATACATTGATAATCTTACCAGTTATTCTTAACTTGAATTAGTTTGGTTTAACTTATTATATATAGCAATATAAAAAAATAAAACTTCTTCTTTTAAAGTATTTCTGAAAGTACTTAAAAATAAACTGAGCATTATCTCTGACAATATCTTGATGAAGTGGTTCATCAAGTGCAAAATACTCATCTCCTCTTAACCTATATCTGATCAATTTTTTGTCCTACTTTCTTTTTTTTGGTTTGGTTGAAGGAATTGTTTAATGAGTTATTAATAATTATAAAAATATAAATATAAAATAATATAATAATATAAATATAAAAAATAATAATAATAATAAATATCATAAATAAATATATAATAAAAATAAATATAAATATAAAAATAAAATAAAATATATAATTATAAAAATATAAATTATTTATTCGAACAGCTTGTCATATTATATTTTGGTAGCTAGAAATACTAGATATATTATCTGTATTACTCAATTTATTCTATTCTCCTATAAGAACTAAAGATTAGAGTTGTTTGCATCATAATCAACTTATATCAGGAGCTGATGCAATTTTCTTTCTCGTTCACTTTACGGTGGACTCACAGACACGCGTATATTGAACTCACATTCGCCGATAAGTCGCCTAAGATATTACAGAAGATGTTAGCAGTACCGCTTATCACATCTACTTTAACTTCCGTAGGGAACTCAAGACCCATGTACCTACTTATCCTAGGAGAATCAAAGAAGGAGTAAGCTCGACCATCATAAAAGCAAGGTAGTTTCTAATAATGAGGGGATATTTTTTTTCAAGTAGGCAATGCTCTACAAGTTTAGTCTGTCATGCTGCTCCGTTCTGTTCGCATTTGTTGGCGTAATGGATTGCTGGCAGCATATTTTGTCTGCAACAAGTCATATGGCAATCAGTCCAACTGCTACGTCATCCGCTATATCACATTAGACGTAACGCATTTCCTCTGCCACAAAGTAGGGAAGATCAGAATCCGTCTACCTCAATACCTAGAAGATCTGGAATGAGATGTAGGGAAAGTTTTCTTCAAGCGCGTATAAGGGCTAGAATCAAAAAATCAGTTTATAATTCAGTTTTATGTATATCACCCTTCAAGAAAACATCAGCAAAACACTCTGCCAGTTAATCATTCACGTTACCACTGTTTATATCAGTCAGTATAAATCCCTTGCAATACTCTGTGTCTTAGATAATATATCAGTGGACTTTTCTTTGCAAAAAACTCTACTACAACTAGAAAAATCCCACTACAACTTTCTATTTAAAGAACGGAAATGATTTTCAGCGTTACTTTCCTAAAACAGAAGTAAGTGCTGAAATAAAGGCAGTGATCTGTTTGTTGATGGCTCAGTATTCATTCAGGATTCTTTGATGATGAAAATATTCCTTGGGTGATTTTATTATTCCGCTTAATTCCGCCTAACGCCACCATGAAAAGACTGAATGAAGACAGCCGCTCAGTGTTGGAGGCGGTAAAAACTCCCTAAAATCTGAAAAATGACATGAGGAACTCACAATTAAATTAAATTTGAAAGCCTTTTTTATTTTATCCAAATAATTCTTTTAAATTAAACTACCAAAAAAAGTTAATAGAAAAAAACTTTAGTAATTTTACAAAAAAAAAAAAAAGACCGACTGGAAGAAATGAGTTTTTGAATTTCACAATCACGAAACAGTTGATG
The DNA here is from genome assembly GCA_011037195.1 of Triatoma infestans. Taxonomy (NCBI): domain Eukaryota; kingdom Metazoa; phylum Arthropoda; class Insecta; order Hemiptera; family Reduviidae; genus Triatoma; species Triatoma infestans. The sequence goes on along the minus strand of JAAEAF010014786.1, from coordinate 3,313 downwards.
ATTGAAAACATTTAATTGGTATCGGCTCAAAGAGCAATTATTGTTAAAAACTGTGCACGAAATATGGAAAATTTTCATAAAGAAATAAGAAGACAATGTGCTGAAAAAGTGATAAACAGCGAGGATTAAAATGAAACAAAATATTTTACAGTTAACACTTCACGTATGTAGAAATTTAGATTGACTGGCAAGAGTCATTCATAAGTAATGGGACAATAGTTATAGTTTTATGTGCACATGTTTATGTTTTACATGCACCTCATAATTTACCTATTTTTTAAGATAATTCCTCCATACAATTTCTTTGAACTTAGACTTTTAAAATCCCTTTTCATTGTAACAATAAATTCAACCGTCTATTACGGTATTGAGAGAGACTAAATAAGTAGTAAAAATGCCAAAATTTGAAGACTATTTTTTAGTTAGAACTGTAAGAATTGCAGTATTGGAGTTATAAGAAGTATATATATATATATATATATATTTCAACTATTGTATATATAGTTCAACTATATAATAGAATGATAATTTTAACATGCATCACACCCTATTTTGAAAAGTACTCAATTAAGAAAAAAAAAACAAATGACTATTTAATTTTTTCGAGGATTCCGAATATGTGATCAATTATTTTGTTTAAGTTGCAGAAATAAGAGATTTCGATATCAAGTTTCTCCAAATTGGACCAATCTCTTTTCTTTTTTTTAAAACGTATTCTGAAAGTCAATTTTTCCCCCCATTGAAATGTGGTCATTAAATGGAAAATATACGGTGAATATTCGCTGAGTTATTCAATTTTGAAATTACACTAATTTTTATATAAATTTTCTTGACTTATTCTTTGTTTTTTCATTTTTGTTTGTAAAGATTATTTATGGAGTGATGTATGTAAATTTTACGAATAATAGATTATTGAATAGGGGGAATTTTCGAATAAGGGCAGTAGAAAATGTGAGTCACACGGGGATACGAGGACACGGAGTCAGACAATAATTTCGATAAATGAGCGTATTAGATGATAATCTTGTAGGTCCCATATTTTTACAATGATACAGTTGCACGCAGACTGATATCTTTATTTTTTATGTAAGTAAATTCTGGAAACACAGCTTGAAAATGTCCCACTAATATGCCGGCAAATAATGAACTTTCAGCAAGATGGATATCCAGCCAATAATGCGAGTATAGTATGGTGTTATCTAGATCGCATTTATTGGGGTAAATGGATTGGTAAACAAGATACTATTCAGTGGACTGTCCGCTCTCCAGACCTGACATTTCTGGATTACTCCCCCTGGGGATCGTAAAAAATAAATTTTATGGCAACTTTAAGTCCAATCACCTATTGAAGAAGAAAGTAAAGAAAGAATTTCTGAAGCTTAGACAATGAAAACTGGACAAAAAAAAGCGTGCTTGTGTTTATTTAATATGATGATGCCCAGTTTGAACAACTGAACTTGAATAATATGTATTTGCCTTATTTGACTATAAACTCAAAAAACAAATTGGAATAATAGCGGCCAAGAATTTCTCTAAATTCAAAATTGAATATCTCAGCGAATATTCAATGGATTTTTCTCGTTCAATAACTGTTTTTCATTGAAAAAAAAATCTACTTTAAGAATTCGTTATAAAAAAAAATATGTCCCTTTGAAGTAATAATATTAGTTTCGAAATCTGTTATTTCTGCTGCTTTAAAAAATAAATTGATCACGTATTTGGAATGCTTGAAAAAATTAAGTGGGGGTATCATTTGGATTTTTTTTTCAAGAAAGTGGGTGCTGCATGTTAAAATTGTCACCATGTGTGTTTGTATGTATGTCCAATACACCGATTCACATCAGCTTCATTCACTTCAACTTCATCCATATTTATTATTAATGACTTCTGAAAATCCAAATAATGATTATTAATTATATTTTTTCGAATAATAGTTTTGAATCTGCTGAATATAGGCTTTGATTCTCAGGCTTTTCACTTCTGTAAATTCAACCTAGCACAATTGATTATACTGACAATTCACACCGCCATTCTAAAACTATTTTATTAAAAAATAAGTAAGTTTAAGCAGATAGAGAGTTTCCTTTTTTTTTAAAAAAAAAAAAAAGAAAAAGAAAAAAATGAGGTCGCAAGTTCATCATGCTTTAGAAAGCTCTCTTTGCTTTAATATAAAATCCTTTGAACTTTTTCTTCGCTATCTGAGAGAGAGAGTTTTTCTCTGACGATCATCTTGTGTTATTTATCATATATAGTATAAATTAAAAAAAGAAAAACAAAAAAAAAAAGAAGAATTTTCCTCATATTATAATATTAAAATTTATAATACATATTATTCATTATATATTACAATACATACTTTAGAAGTTCATCTTCAATCAGTTCAAATTTTTCATACTACTAATTAATGTTAGGCAAAATATATAAATATTACGTTAGAGGAAATTATTTGTATTTCTCTCAAATAAAGTTTTTTGTTTGCATCGTATGAATGGGATGAATGACGTAAGAGAAAGTCATTTCTTACCAGTTTTTTTTTGTTTTTAAACTCAACTCAGAAGTAATATATTCCCGAAGAAAACTGAATTTCGAAATATAAACCCGTTCGCAATACTTCCTCTTATATTATAAAGGGGAAGTTCAACATTCCCAAAGCAATTATTTCTGTCTTAAGTAATTAGGTAATTAAGTAATAATTTTATCTTTCCAACTGGGAAAAGGAATGGCAATTTAGTGCAGCTGTCAAATAAACTAAGGAATATCAAGGGTACCACAAAGAAATGGCCAACCACAAATCGAGAATCTCGGCGAGAAGAAGTTGTCCTAGCGAGAATGAGACTCGGTCACTCCATGTTGACACACAGCCACATATTCCGAAGAGAACCTCAGCCGGTATGCTTCGCTTGCAATACGACACTAACGGTCCCGCATATTCTATTGGAATGTTCGAAATATGTAAACGCGCGGGGAAGGGTAAATTTGTCGACCAGTCTTACAGATGTATTAAGAGACAATGAGGGCAATATCAATAAGACTTTCGAATATCTTAGGGAGGTTCATCTATTTCATTTGTTGTGAAACTAGCTGTACATATGTATGTGTTTAGTTGTTTGCTGGTGTCTTGTGTATAGGTATTTATTTTATAAGTGATATAAGGGAGTAGAGGAATATGATTAGACCTAGATTGTGGGTTTGCTGTAGAAATTGTTAGACTGGTGGGTATGGATATGCATCCCGGATGAGTCCTTACAAATTAGAAACAGGTGCAAAGGACCATAGCTGTTGTGCACCTTAAAAAAATCCAGAAAAAAAAATA
>JAAEAF010014785.1:0-27033 GCA_011037195.1 Triatoma infestans | reverse complement strand
TACATATTTAGAAAGGTTGAGGAAAGAACTTGGAAATTACTAGCAAAACTGTTATTCCAATTCACAATACGATAGCTTACGAATGTTTTAGTGCAATATATTCTTTTGTATATCTTTGTTTTTCTTGGTTATTCGACAGATTTAATTGTAGTCCAACTTTGCTTTGTGCAGTGATTTTACATTTTGACCTGACCAAAGACATTTAACACAATAAATTCTCTACTGTCTAATCATTCGTCATTTGCACATCCATAACTCTAGGAGCGAATATCAATCTGTTACTCACTAAGGAAGTTACTTCTATCTAGGTATGGTATAAATCCCATTAATTTATTAAATTCTCTATTGGAATTATATATGTAAATTGAATACTTATTAGATTACAAAAATATAGAATAATTCATGTACCAGTTAAATTGGAAACTGATCACTATTTTGGGGGAGTTAAGTACGTAAATTGAGTGCTTCTTAGATTGCAAAAATGTAGGGGAATTTTGTACCTAAATTGAGATAAAAAGACTACTGGTTCCACTAAGTTTCCTTTCTTTAAGTAATTTGTTTAATTGTACAAACAATTAATTCGATAGAAGATTTTTTTTTTTTTTTGGGAAATTACATTATCTGTGTAGGATCAGCTTTCCACTGTGGTGGAATTAGACTTACTCCTGTAAAAAGACTACAGAAAAATACTACTGTAGTAAGATATTACTGCGAAACTCCGCAAACTATCTCTAGAGAGAAATTACTTTTGCTCAAATAAGAAGGGTTTAAACATGTATAACATATAAATTCCAGTTAAATTACTAGTTTTAATAAATGCGTATATACCGCAATTCTTGCTTTTATTTCTTACATGTTAAGCTCTAAGATACGCACTTTCGACTTTTACAATTTTATCTGCAAACTTACAGTAGTTATCTCTAGAGAAAATTACTTTTGCTCTAATAAAAAGTGTTTAAAAATATATAAGTTCCATTTAAATTACTAGTTTTAATATGTACGCATAAATCGCTATTCTTACTTTTATTTCTTACATGTCAATTTGTAAGAAAGGCACTTTCTACATTTCTAACCGAAAACTTACATCTCTTCTTTGCAAGAATTGACGGAAATATGTGTGTAAATTGAGTATGTTTTAGATTAGAAAAGTGATTAAATATGTGGAATTTGATACGTAAATTGAGATACAACAGTTATTAAATCTCTGGTTAAACACTAGATTTTTTTTTTTTCCCCCTTTCTTTAATTGCATAAACAATTAGTTCGACAAAACATATTATTAACTATTTCGTCGTACATTGCGTTAGATAACAGATCCAACGACTTTAAGCAGTACCAAAAAGAAAACGATATATTAGATTCGATAAATATAGTTGATCGATAAACAAAACAAAAAATTATCTTAAAAAGGAAAGTGGAGATTTAACTCATAGTGGAGTCCTTTGTAATTAAGTGTTAATCGGTCATCGGCAGAGACAACATGGGCTCGCACAAAGTGTTAAGTGTTTCTCAGCTCTATGGAAGAAAAGTAAAAACTACTAACGAACGATTTGGACTGTGGTTATTATTAGAAAACTTGGACAACTTAATTACAAATGATTGTATATTGTGTATGTGTTTAAAAAAAAAAAAAAAATAAGGACTGTTCGGTTATTATCGGCTCTGTAGTTCGGCTGTCCTCGGTGTGTTTTGTATAATAGGCTAAATAGATTTTTCTTAAAGAAGGAAAATGGAAATTAAATTGTAATTGCTTACTAAAAACCTTACACAGGTAAGTGACTCATAAATCAATATACTGTATTAAATGGCCAATATACTTGATCGATAAAAATAGATAAGTATGGTGTATAAGAAGGAACCATAGATTAAGTTTTAGTTTATTGTTTACCAAAAAAAAAAAAACTCATCTGTTTACCAAAAAAAACGAAGTATCTGTCTAGTGATTAAATATGCGGAATTTGGTATGTAAATTGAGATACACCAGTTATTAAATCACTAGCTTTTTGTCTTCTTAATTGCATCAAACAATTAGTTTCTGATAAACTATTATTAAACTATTTGTCGATAACAGGGTCCAACAACTTTTACACTGTCAAAAACAAAAAAAAATACCAGATTATATTAGATTGTCTTATAAATACCTAATGATTGATAAAAACAAAAGAAAGAAGGAAAATGGAGCTTAACTTGTAAATTGCTTCCAAAAACCTTACACAGTGTAAGTGACTATAAATCAATATACTTGATCGATAAAAGTAGATACGAAGGAACCATAGATTAAGTTTTAGTTTATTGTTTACCAAAAAACTTACATAAGTATCCGTCTAAAAAAAAAAAAAAATAAGTAAATATATTATATTGCAAACATTGTGCATACATAGAGGTTTAATAAACTTTTGTACGAATGGAAAAATACAGGTTAATGAACCCTGGCCTGGGGTACGTGGGGCAGAGCCTCTCTTTAAGTCTCTGTGTATATATTTTATATATATATCTATAGAGAGAGAGAGAGAGAGAGCGACGAGAGGCGAGAGGAGAGAGAGAGATAGAAAGTATATGAGAGAGATGAGGAAGAAGTATGTGGGTGAGGTATAAGGATCTAAAGAAAACTACTATTGCCAAGTTACCACTATAGCTGAGTGGTGTAAGTGATGGACTTGGATGACGAAGGTTGTGAGATCGCTTTTGCTGACCTAAGCAAAAAAAAATTAATTTTTAATATTTCTTCGCCTACAGGAAAAGAGGAGGGGGAGGGGACCAGTTGGAATAGTTGGGGGGTTATGTGGTGGGAGAGGGGTAATGTGACTCGGGTGAGAGGTGGGAGAGGGGGACGGCCGCCATCTTGTGCAAAAAAGTGGCCTAGAACCCGTCAATCTCATCTACTTATATATATTATATATTATGTACATATACTAACCATTCTTTAAATACATTTTTTTTTTCTTACTCAGGGGACCTCAAAACCTACATTTCGAGTGAGAACTCAATTTCGAAGAAATTTGTCACCCTCGCAATATTTCCATTTATCAGTAAGTAAAAAAAATGTACCCTTCTTTATTCCAGCCATCTGGGACGTTTGTATAGGATGGTGAATTAGAGAGCACCTCGAAGAGCGCTGGAAAGTCACCACGGAAACAGTAGACCGAGGTGGAGGCACCTAGGCTACGCTGGATGTGCGATGTGTAATGGAGAAGAAAAGCCATAGGTCAGAAAAGCTTGGGATCTACTGACGGAGGCCAAGGCCTCTGCACGGGCCGTAGAGCCACAGTTGAGTTTAGTTGAGTTGAATATCCCAGCTACACAACCTAAAGTTGGCAAATAATTAGTCCAATGTAAATATGTATATTGATTTAATATTGTTTACACAAATTTAAACAAAGTTTAAATAAATACTCACTTTCACATTGTTTAAAGTCAACCATTTTCACACACTTAAAAAAAAAAACGCCCAATTATTTTATAAAATACAATCTTTATGATGTGTAGGTTTAAATGTGTCTACGTAGAATAATTTTCATGTCGATAACAGCAATCACTATGATTGGAGGTATGGTAACAAAAAAATTGAAAAAATATATCATAATTTTTATTTTATTTTATTATTATTTTTAATGGAAACAGTAGGGTATATTTTAATAGAGAGATTTATTGATTTCCAGATTTTTAGTAGACATATTCTATAGGGGGACACTAAATCAGATACGTCAACCATTAAAATAGAATATAAAAGGTGTCCAACCTGTCATCCCTGTTTATTCAAACGCTTTTTTTTTCGAATATTAAATTTAACCTTATTTATGGGCATTTGTGAATTGTGTTGTTGTAATTCATAACCGTTTCACATAACGCTTCGTTTTCATTTTTAATCGTATTATTATTATTGATATTATTTTTATTTTTGTTTTTAACTTCCCGTAAATATATCTGTACTTAAATTTTTCCTCTGTTAAAGATTTTAACTGATAAAATATATTTGAAATTATAATTTCTGCCCATTCAATATATAACCAATTCAATTTTGTTCGGTTCACTTTTTCTTGCGCACTAAGAGTAGTTATGTATTGCGATCGTGCCACATTTTAGATATTGAGTTTTCACCGGAAATATCCCTTTTGAGGTCCCCTGTACACGAAAAAAAATCTGGTTTGAAACACTCATACAACTGTCTCTTACACCAGTTCTCAAAATTATTATTGACAAATTTTATAGCTTGTGTACCAAATTTAATGAAATTTGTCGAAAACTGAAACAACTGTCCGGTAACTTAATTTGTTGGCGCACTTCCGGTTTATTAATTTTCTTGAAACTCGAAATTATGGCCATCTATTTATTTCAAAGTAATTTTGTTTGGATGATAGAATTGTATAATCCAACTATGATAGCATTTTAGAGAAAAACATCCCCCCCCCCCCCTTAAAGTGCCCTTAAATGAATTTTCCCAGACAAATGTCAGTAAATAAAAGATATAGATATGCGCAGTTTAGTTTTATAAGAAGTTTCAAGAAAATCGTCGGAGGACATTTTTCAGAAAATCGCAAAAAAGTGAAAAAAAAATCATTTAGTAAGTGGTAATGTAACGACATTTGCGGGTTATCCACTCGGAATTCCTACAACATATTCAATTCTAATTAATATTATTTAGACGATAGAATTGTTTAATCAACTGAAATAGCACTTTAGATGAAAACCTAACCCCACCCCTCCCTGGCATTAAATGAATTTTCCCAAAGAAACATTTCATATAAAAGTTGTAGCTCTTTGTATATGTAGTTGATATATCAAGTTTGAAGAAAATCGTCGGAGCATTTTTTGAGAAAAACGCATAAACGTAAAAAAAACAAACAAGTAAAGTGGTATTTCCGGTTGTGGAATTTTGACAGATAACGTACTGTCAGATTCCATGGTGATACCTAAACGGAATATCAAGTTTCAACTTTCTACGTTTTTTGTTTTTGAGCTATGCTGTTCACATACATACATACACACAACACACACACACACACAGACCATTTGCTAAAAACCACTTTTTTGGACTCAGGGGACCTCAAAACGGATATTTCGGTGAAAACTCGATATCGAAAATTTGACACGATTACAATACTTCCTCTTACTAGGAGTTAGAGAAAGTAAAAAAATGTTTTATAGCGAATAGTCTGAATTTATATATATATATATATATATATATGTGGGTGTGTGTTAATAGAATATCTCAAAAACGAAAAGTCATAGGAAGCTCAAAACTTGGTATTCCATTTATGACCGCATCAGATTCGAAGATTTCGGGCAAAATCTATGAACCGGAAGTGCTTCTTTACTGCGTTTTTTTCATATTTTTCTCGCAAATGGCTTCATCAAGTTTCTTTTTAAACTTCATATGCTATCTACACACACAAATATTTATGACGTTATTTGAAACATTATCCCGGAAAAGTTCATTCTTTGGGGGGGGGAGTGCTTCTGGGGGAACAGTAAACGTTATGCTTTCTTCTAAAGTACACCTCAGTAGTAGTATTTACCTCCTACATAATATTAGTTCATATTGCAAGCGATGATAGAAATCCAAATTTGAAGAAATTCGGTTAACCGGAAGTGGTTTTTAGGTGTCGACTTTATAGAATAGGTTTTTGAGTAATTTTCTGGAAAGCGGCTTTAACGATTTTCTTTTAAATTTGTCATTCCACTAAATTCACAGATAAAAGCGTATTACCTTTATTTGAAACATTTTTCTAACAAAAATTATTTTGAAGTTTTGCGGGAAATTTTATAGATATAAATACAATAGAATAGTGGGCGGGTGTTGGTGTAGTGGTTATGAGCATGGATTTGTAAGTGGGAGGACCCCAGTTCGAGTCCAGCGTATAACTGTTAAATTTTGTATTTGTTTAAAAAATGTTAATAGTAAAGTAGGTGCTTCTGCCCCCGTCCACGACACCTAATTTGGTAGTTGGACGTAAAGCCCGCCTAAAAAAAATAGGCATTACTATACTTTTTTTTTTTTTTTTACAATAGAATAGAATAGAAACAGTGTATTTATGTAAGCATACATGATACAGGGATCTGGCCCAACATTTCAAAGTAAACAAAAAACAAAAAAAAAATATCACTCACATATAAATTGCTCAGGTATACATTTAACACTAATAATATTACACAACAAACACAATTAGCACAAAAAAACCTTCAATCAAGTCTCATACAAGTCGCAAAATAAATGTTCTCATTTTAATAGCCCACTCAACAAATTTAAATACATCCTTCAGCTGATTCCCATAGGTTATATTTAGTAATCTCGCGAGTGATTCCTCTTCATTACCGCTGCGATCTATATACTGAGCAAGGAACTCCTTCCTGTACGACCTGTAGATTGGACATTTCAGTAAAAAATGTATCAAAGTTAACGGCTCTTTTGCATTGCAAAGATCACATATCACACTCGCATTGATGGAAACCCTTTCTCAATTTAGAAATAGCCTTATAATATTAATATTGGGCAATCTCAACTGGCATAAGACTATTTGCAATGGCATTCTTTCCGTGATATTAACGTTCACCTTCTCCAAACGCTGTTAGTTTTTCTAAAAAACAGGTTGTATTTGGAGTTCAGTATGCGATTAACATCTTGACTCCTCAAATGATTTGTCCACCTTTCAATAACATCAGCTTTGAAATGAAGCAAAACCTCAGTACTATTGAAATTATATATAGCTGGGGACCCTATTGTCACAAGTGTGTTGTTGAGATGAAGGAACCAATGGTTTTTTTTTGAGTGCGATAGCAGGTTGATGGTTGCTAGGTAATTTATCATAACATCAAGGCAATTTTTTAAAGGTTCATTTGGAGACATATGAAGAACTTGTAACCTTAGATTCAATGTTATTTCTAATACTGTAACCCGTATATCTTTACACCCTGTTTCAGTACGAATAAAATGGTTCGGTGTATTGAATGGTAAATGATACAGTTGTTTGAAAAAACACATCCGCAACCTTTCCAATGATTCCCAATAACCAAGGGCCCAAAGTTCAGAAGAGTAAAGAGCTGTAGCTGCTACCACAGATTCAAACAACCTGATCTTCACTTCCCAGCTATCAGATTTACTTCGCGCCAGTACCTCCCTTACCTTGTCCTTTCTTATAAAAACTTTCAGACGCAACCCGGAAAACTCCTATACAACTAAGTGGCATACCCAAATACGTGACGTTGTTGACATATTTGATTTCTTTGTCATCATATGTTAACGGAATAGTAAAGTAATGCCTATTTTTTCAGGCGGGCTTAACGTCCAACTACCAAATTAGGTGTCGTGGACGGGGGCGGAAGCACCTACTTTACTATTAACATTTTTTAAACAAATATAAAATTTAGTTATACGCTGGACTCGAACTGGGGTCCTCCCACTTACAAGTCCATGCTCATAACCAATACACCAACACCCGCCCCTTGTTAACGGAATATATCTATTAAATTTGGAATATATCTAAAAAAATTTATAGATATTTATTTGGTTCAATGTTTTTAGAGCGCTCTGTTGCCCCCATACTATAATTATCTCTTCTCTAACTGTCAAGATTAGAAAGTCTAGGTTGGTACCCCACTAGCTCTATATGTATTTGGACAAATACGTAAAAATTTAAGTTTAAAAAAAAATCTGTCATTTCATTATTTAATTGTATTAGGTGAAAGTCATATGAGGGTTACACACCATTTTCCTCATTCAATAAATAAACCACTTTTCTTTGTTCCATTTACTATTTGGGGGTACATAATCTAAAGTAAAGGATATTCCGATTTATTGTACGATCAAATAAGTAGGACAAAATCTTTGATTTTTTCCCTTCCCTTTGTTTTTACAATTCCCATGGCTCCGAGGCTATGGGAATTGTAAAAACGTAAATCAGTGTCAAAATTGAATTTGTTATCTATCGCATTGAACATTTTTAATTCTAAAACATAATATGGAAAAGTTGAAAACATAAAAATAAGGAAATTCAAGATGATAATGCATGTTTCTTCATTGTAATATTGGGAATGTTCACATATCCTTTAAAAATGTTAATCAGATTATAATCAGATAAATCAGTTTTTTTTTTTTTTTTTAAATATCACGTTTTAAAAATGAATGATACCGTCGGCTGTATAACGAACTTATCTAAAAATAATCTTCATTGTATGTCATATTTTGAACTTTCATTTATCCCGCTAAGTCATGAGATAAGGGATTTTCATACCGGTTTTGCCTAACTTCATTCCCATCCCACTTCTGAGACTACATATAGTTGTTGTGGTGGTTGGTTCCCGCAGAGCTGGAAAGCATCAGAGACATTTTCCGTGGTAGCCTGCTTCATTTTGTGGTCATCGACCGGTTTCGGGCGTTCGCCCATCTTCAGGATGCGTTCTTCAGACAGTGTGCCCAACACAGACTCGTACAGAGACTTATTTTCACCTCAGTTAGTGTGAAAATAGGTCTCTGTACGAGTCTGTGTTGGCACACTGTCTGAAGAACGCATCCTGAAGATGGGCGAACGCCCGAAACCGGTCGATGACCAAAAAATGAAGCAGGCTACCACGAAAATGTCTCTGATGCTACATATAGTTGTTTGATTGTATTAGAATCACTGAACGAAGGTTATATTTTCCCACTTTTGGATTCAGAGATTTTTTGAATTTTACTTTATGACTTGCCGAATATGACAATGGCCAGTTCGCTAAGCATTCGGCATTGATGATTGTAACCAGGGCCGGTACTAGAAAACGCTAGGAGTTCCTAGGCAACATGTTCGCCCTTGAAAATTACGTACATATATTCAATCTGTTAATTTAAATTTAAAATTATACTTTTCTTAATTATATTATTGTCTTTGTTTTTTTTTTTTTTTTTTATTAATGATTAATGAATTTATTATCGACATAATTATTATTATTATTATTTAACATGTATATAAAATTAGAAAAGAAAATTAACGCAGCATAATAAAACATTTTAGGATGATGTAGAGTTAAATTCGTAATAAAATAAGTTTCCAAAATTTATAAGTAATGGTAAAATAATGGTAAGGTTACAAAAGAAAAATCTGCAAATTAATTTTTACTTCGCTAATTTAACAAAATAATTTACTTTGATGCAATTTAAAATGAAATTACTCTAAAAACACCAACTGATTACATTCTTTATGATTTTTATAAACAACACACGTGATATCACGCTAAAAGTATATCGCAGCAAATATAAAATAAAATCCAGAGTGAAATACGTATTTATATCTTCGGAATTTTTCTGTTTTAATAGCTATCAAATATGTTGTTTTCGGTTTGCAATATTTTTACTTTTTCTTATTCATAATAAGAGGAAATATGTGATCGTGCCAGATTTTTGAAATTGAGTTTATCACCAAATATTTTATGTTTTGAAGTCTAGTGAATACGAAAAATAATTTTAACGAATGGTCTGTGTGTGTGTGTGTAAGTTGATATTCGATTGCGAGGTGTGTGTATCAATATAAAATCGGTCGTCGATTGGTTCTGTCGCTCTTTGCCGAACCGAACCTTATCTCCGTGTACACACAGACCAGTCTCTTGGTACAGTTGGATGGTCCCTAAGAACAGTACTGTTTTCAAGCAGTACTAATGTTTTCGCTTCGTACAGCTGACTCCACCCATCTTCCACTGGAGCAACGGTTCGTGCCACTTGATCAGCAGGAAATTATCATTTTTATAAATAACAGAAACCCACAAACACAATGGAATCGCAACTGTATTATTATTATTATTATTATTATTGAATTCGGGTGCTTAATGGCTTGGGACCTAAGCCTGTATGGCTTTTATCCCCCCGTTTCCCACCAATTCATCCCCTTAATTAATTTACCCCCGGTAATCTACCGGTCAATCTGCAATATCCCAAGATGTCCCTGAACTCCAACTCACCCAGGTAATCTCGCGAGAGTGGTGCCCTCCCGAATACACAAAACCTAGTGCCAGCGAAACGGGGACACTGACATAAATAGTGATACACCGTTTCCCTAACTCTATCATCACAATTCTGACATATGGGACTAGACGTCCTCCCGATATTATGCAAATGCTTAGCCACCCTTGTGTATCCAGTCACTACACACACCAAGGTCCTCAGTCCTATCCTACTAAGGGACAGGAGATAGTCTGAAACCCCCTGCTTAATCCCATTGAAAATCTTTTACCCTGGAAGCACCCCTGCGTGTCCTCCCAACATTTCTCCAAAACTCTAGTCTCCCAAAGTCTAATTCTGCTATCACAGAACCTCTTAGTGACGTCAAGGGCTGGCTCAGGACCACAAAAAGGTTTGGAGGATTCCTCCCTAGCCAGCCAATCTGTCCTCACAACTGTAAATGTGGGACATGTTTAGTTATTGATGTAGAAAGATTCATGTTTTAGTGAACTCTTATAAGACAAAAATTTACTAAATTTGTAAAACATTGCAATTATTTAAATAATAGATTAAACACGGTATTCAAAACATGATGAAGTAAAAAAAATGCATTTTTCAAAGCGCGCCGTTTTTTCTTTGCAGAGCAGTTTATTTATTGTTTAAATGGCCAAAATATATTCCGCATTCGACTCGAATGATGAGGGGGGAACCGTAACTTTTCCAGCAAAATTGATTTTCGAATAATCAGTGAGATTGCCTTAACTTCCAATCACCCTTGAAACTTTTGAGGATGACCGATAAATGACGCTGAGATAAGTTGTAAACATTTAGGTAAACATTATGCCATTAAGTCCTCACGCGTTGGTCTACTGGCTAGCGCACTCGCCTTTCATGCGGGAATTCAGGGTTCGATTCCCATGAGGGCAAAATCAGTGTTGACCCAGCATCGTGATAAAAAGTGGAAAGCTACAGTTACTAGCGCCCTAGGTAGCGAAGGCCGGAACTAAAACGGCGTGGAAACTGCGGCGTGCTTACCACACGCCCCTCTATTCAAATCGCCGTCTGGCAAGCCTTGGCCCTTCATGGGCTGTTGCGCCGTACGGTCTTTTATGACCTAAAAACCAGCAACTAAAATCCCTGCCACCTTTATTATATATAATGCATATATTTATAACTTTAATATGAACTCAGTTTTAAAAAAAAGTATGTGCGAATTATAATTGGATAATTACAGAAAAGGAACGTTGTGTTTTAAGTTGATAGGTACATTAGTTTTTTGGGGGGCAAATTAAGGGGCCTTGGTTGAACCATATTCTCATGGCTAATACAATTATTTCAATTCAAAAATCCAGTTCAAGGAATTCTAACAGCTTCAGATAGTATTATTTCCCCAACTATTTAATAATTTTATGAAACGTATTTCAGCTTCTCGATTAGTTGAAAAATTAAATAATCTGGTGTGAAACACTCACACAACTTTCTCTTACTCCAGTTTTCAAAATTGAAATTGACAAATTTTATAGTTAGCATATCCACATTTTTAATGAAATTCGTCGTAGTTCGTCAAATTTCGTTGAAAACTGATAAACTGTTCAGTAATAGCGCACTTCCGGTTTAGTAATTTTCTTGAAACTTGGAATTATGACCATCTATTTATTAATTAATTTTGTTTGGATGGTAGAATTGTACATTCAACTATGATAGCACTTTAGAGAAACACGTAACCCCTTCCCTCCCCCAAACACCCCCTTAAATGACATTATCAGGAGAAACATTTCAAATAAAAGTTGTAGCTCTTTATATGTATAGTACACATACCTACTTTAAAGAAAATAGTTGGAGCCATTTTCGGGAAAATACCAGAAAACTGAAAAATACATTTCAGTAAAAACGCACTTACGATGATCCGATTTTTTCTTCAAACTCGGAATTTCAACAACATATTCAATAATAATTAATATTATTTAAATGATAGAATTGTGTAGTAAACTGTCATAGCACTTTTAGAAAAGAAAAAACATAACCCCAGCCCTTCCCTAAAATTGCCCTTAGGGTAGGCGCAGACATGCAACTTTTAGTTGTGCAACAGTTTAGTTGCAAAAATGAGTCCTACACAGTTAAATGATAACGCGCACACATGCAACTGATATGCAATTGTCAGTTTAAGCAACTAAACAGTTTGTACTTTGTCACAAACTAAACGATTGCGCAACTAGTTGCAATTGTTTTGTATCATACAGGTTTAAATGTGTCTGCGCACACTTGTGATCAAACAGTTGCAAGCTTAGTACATAGTGCCCAAAGCGAGATGTCTTCTCAAGAGCGACAGGGTAAGTAAGAATTCATTTTGTTCGGACTTTTATTAAGAAAACTGCTTTAATACCATTTTACTATAAATTTCGATTTATTTATTTAGTTATTTACAATTTAATGAACAGTTAATAGTTAGTATATTAGAAAAAGAAATGTTCAAAACAAAAGTAATAATAGTACTATATTAAATTAAGTTATTTCAGAGTTTGAAGATGATTCTGATTGGACGGAAAGGGGTTCATCCAGGAAATTCAAAGCAGACCACCAATTTATAATACTAGCCTGCCCGAGCACTCTGACCGGAACTTAGTTCATCTTAAAACTGAATCGTTTAATTGCATGTGTGCTAAGGTGATGGCACAAGACGGTTTAGTTGCATATGTCTGCGCACTTCGTCATTCGCCGATCAAACTGTTGTGCAACTATAGCAAAACTTAAAAATTGCATGTCTGCGCCTACCCTTAAATGAACTTTTTCGGAGAAATATTTCAAATAAAAGTTCTAGCTCTTTTGTTTTTGTGTACTTGATATATCAAGTTTCAAGAAAATCGTCGGAGCTATTTTTGAGAAAATCGCAAAAAAGTAAAAAAAAAACAACTAGTATATAGTGGTATTTCGTGGTTGACGAATTTTGACAGATGATCCAGCTACGATTTTTCGTCTGTTCACATATATACATATACACACACACAGACAATTTTCTAAAAAGCTTTTTTTTTTTGGACTCAGAGGACCTCAAAACGGATATTTCCGGTGAAACTCGATATCAAAAATTTGACATGATTACAATAATTTCAGAAAAGGAAAGTTGTGTTTTAATTAGGAATAAGAGGAAGTAAAAATACTGCAGTATTTAGAATTATTGTAAAAATAATACAACTACAATTATAGGTTATTTTGTTGGGAAATATTTATAATACAATAGAAAATTTATTTAGGTTTAATTAACCCTGAACTTTTAAAGGATGAAGTGCGTATTAATAATTTGATCTTCATCAAGAAATTAATTATAACCTCACTCATACTTTCTGCTTAATTTATTACCAGGTGACCCAAATTGTTTGTCTTCTTAATAATATTGGCTTTCCCTTGATTAAATTAATTTCATTTCATTAACTAGAGTTTTTTTCCTGTTTTCTCTTCCTAAATTGTTCATTTTCATTCTTTTTCCGACCTTTTTTTAATAAATAAAAATTTGATTTTAATAAAAAAGTTCATAATAATGTGTTATTCTATGAATTATTTTTTTTTTAATTAAGTTTGAAAAATAATGCAAATTATTTAAAGGTGAATATAATTAATAAAATCACATACTGTCATAACTAATTTTTTAAATTTATTTGTTTCAATTAATTTTTAGAGTGTGGAATAATATATAAAGATTCAGGATAAAAACAATCAGGATACAATATTAAAATTCTCCAAAACTGTATGAACCAATGAAATATACATGACTGTGTTATATTATACTATTTAATATGGTAGAATGTTTTGCAATCCTAAGAAGAAAGTAAGGTTCTCTTGATACAATTTGCAAGATTAAGGTATCCCCAAATACTATAACAAAAGACAAAAAAACACATTGCATGAACAATCAAGTAAGATAGAAACGCGAAAAGAAATTGGACACGTCCGCGGTCCGGGGCTACCACCCCTTCCGAACTCGGCTAACAAATTGCCTAATATGTAAAGCACAAGGTAGTAGTGCATTATTTAGCGTTTGGAAGGCTGTTGTCCCTCACGTCTATGGGTCCTACTACACTGAATTAATGCATTTATAATGGCGGCACTCGGGCCCTTTCTGTTAGGCAATTCATTATGAACATGCCTGCCACTACTTCTCTTTCTACCTCTCATTCTGTAGACTTTAACAGCATATCCAACCATCTCATACATTGGCTGACAATATTTGGAAGAGGGTAACCCTTCAAAGAGAGCCTACCGCCTCGGGCGTCTACTTTATCCACTAACACAAGTATATTTACAATCTGGCCCTTCATTTAGATATGAAACTAATTGCAAACTCCTAACGGTTTATATTCTGTTTATTTTCCATACATGGTTAACCCAAATAATCATTCCTTTGTACACCTTCCTCCTCTCCTAGGTTTGGGTAATAATTTTTTTTTTTTTTTTTAAGTTTTTAAATTACATCCCTATTATATTATAGAACTGTCATTTTTAAATCAGAATAAGTTTTATAAAAAAAACAAAACAATTCTCCTGAATGGTGATATTTTTTTTTGGCAGCTTATTTCCTGAGATAGCCCATAGTATCGATATATTGAACTAATCGTTATCTGGCCCATACTCTAAAATAGGAGCGGTCAGATAGACGCCAATACGCCTCAGAGATTATTCAATAATGTGCAATAACGTACTATTGAAAATTATAAGTTGTATCTTTAGCCAGTCTATCATTAACAGATATGAAAGCCAAAAATGAAAAAAATGATCAAGTTGGTCTTTGAGAAAAAGACGGAAATGATTATATATAATTTATATTTGTCAAAAAACAAACAAAAAAAAACAAAAATCTGGCGTGAAACACTCACACGACTTTCTGTCACACGGCAATTTAGATAGTTATAAATTGTACATTTTCTTCACACTTATAATTCTTATTAGATATTTAATTTAATAGTTGGAGCCAAAGTCAGAGGAAAAGTCAGAGGTGTTTTTGTAGAGAAAGTCAGAGGAAAAGGCGAAAAAAAACTGTTCAGTAAAGTCTACATTTCCGGTCAACCGATTTTTCTTCAAACTCGAAATTTTTATCAACATATTTAATTCTGATTAATATTATATGTATGATATAGAATCGTCTAATAATTAATAACCCCCTTAGATAAATGGAAAACTTCCCCGTCCCAGAAACCCCTCTTAAATGAATATTTGCGGAGACTTGTTTCAAATAGAAGTTTGAACTCTTTATATGTGTAGCTGATAGACCAAGTTTAAATAAAAAAATCGTTGGAGCCGTTTTCGAGAAAATTGTAAAAAAAAACAAAAAAAAAACCTGAAAAATTCACTCGGTAAGGTGTTACTTCTGGTTGACCGATTTTAATGAAAAACCTGATTTTCAGGTTCCCATGCTCTAGCACTTGAACTGTTTAAATGAATAAAAAATTACAGTTTAAATTTCTACTTTCCGTTTTTGAGTTATGTTGACCACGCACACACAGATCAATTTCTAAAAACCTTTTTTTCGGACTCAAGGGACCTGTAAAGCCCATTTGCTTAGCTGAACTTCATAAACCTAGCAAAGGAGTAGATGAACTTACAGCATATATGGTTGTCACACTAGAAACGATATTGAATGTTCGTCTTGTGGGTTCGTTATCCGACCCTTCTGCTATTAATCACCTTCTGGCTATATAGAGATTTACAAAAGTGGTTACATTTGAAGCCAGCCTAAAACACAGATAAAACTTTAAGGGCGGAAAAAAAAGAAGAGCTACAGAGTGACAAAACTACAGTTTTTTTTTTGTATACAGACAATGGTAGTGTGGCAGGTATTGATTGCTAAACTAAACGAACGTAAGTATCTTCTCCATGCCAAAATAATATCTGCAATCTTAACCTCGTCTTCAGACCCGAGCCATATCTTCGAAGAACCGTTTAAATTATTTAAAAGATTTCAGCTTATTTATTTTTCTTTAAAAAAAAAAAAAAAATCTGATGTGAAACACTCACACAAATTTCTCTTACTCCAGTTCACAAAATTATAATTGACAAAAATTTTAGTTTGTGTACCAAACTTAACGTGAAATTTGTCGAAAACTGAAAAAAAAAAAACTGTCCAGTAAAAGTGCACTTCCGGTTTATTAACTTTCTTGATTCTCGGAATTTTCACCATCTATTTATTTCTAATTAATTTTCTTTGGATGATAGTATTGTATAACCAACTATGATAGATAGCACTTTAGAGAAAAACATAACCCCACCCTTCCTGTAAAAAGTGCCCTTAAATGAATTTTCCCAGAGAAATGTTTTATATAAAAGTTGCAGATCTTTGCATGTTTAGTTTATATACGAAGTTTCAAGAAAATCGTCGGAGCCATTTTTGAGAAAAATGCAAAAAAGTAAAAAAAAAAAACAAGTAAGTGGTACTTCCGGTTGAGGAATTTTGACAGATGACCCAGTGTCAGATGCCATGGTGTTACCTAAACGGAATATCAAGTTTAAACTTTTTACAGTTTTTCGTTTTTGAGCTATACTGTTCACATACACACACACACACAACCACACACAACACACATACACACACACACAACCACAACAAACACTACAGCACACACTATTATACACACACAACACATACATACACACAGACCATTTGCTAGATACCACTTTTTTGGACTCAGGGGACCTCAAAACTGATATTTCCGGTGAAAACTCGATATCGAAAATTTGACACGATTAAAATATTTCCTCTTACTAGGAAGTAAGAGAAAGTAATTAAATTTAATGGATATTAGTACCATAGTTTTGGCTTTTATTGACTGTGGATTAAAGATAATCTAATTTCCAAATCTAAATGCGTGAGATATTGATTTTCCCCAGAAACATTGGATGTGCGTCTGCGTAAATATATTTTGTTGATTATATATATATATATATATAAGGAGCATGTGTTAGTGGGCATGGTGTATTTTGTGCGTAAGAGTTTAGTAGGAGAAAAGCAATAGCGATGTGTGTAGTGGTTGGTGGTAGTCTATTGCTGAACTGGTGGGTATATTGGGGAAGACGACTCAATTAGGGAGCATCTAACAGTGTAGATAGGAAGTGTAGACGTGTTCCATTACTTAGGAGACTTTATATGAAGTGGGAAGGGAAAGAGAAAAGTAGATAGTATAGAGAACAAGAGAGATAGTATGTGTGATAACAGTGTGTTCAGGCAAGAGTTGTGTTTGTGTGTGTGCGTGTGTGGGTGAGAGAGTGATTGTGCGAGGAGCAGGTGGCCTTGATGACCTTTAAATAACATTGAGAAGAACCCAATTAGTACCTCGGCCCCATAGAGAAATAGTAAACCATACCGTGGTACACCCTATCATATTATTCCTTAGAACAAATATTACAACTCCTATCTACACAAACACTAGAGTAAATATTTAAAAAAAAGAAGAATTTATGAGACTTACAGATAATCATAAAAATGTGATTCGCAGTTCTTGTGTCATTATTTCATGATATAGTAAATAAGTGAAATATGATAACGCAATTATTTTATTACAATAAACTTCCTCTCTACGCTAGACAGGACTGTTGGAAAACTTTCAATGTAATTCAGTGTTCCAACATGTTAGCAATTGTAGGTAGTGATATTTCAAATAACCTACTTTGTAAAAAAATATCGTAACTCTTAATAGATTTATTATACTTATTTTTAATGAAATGTTTCAGCAATAAGTAATTACAAAATTAACACTATATAACACAATATAACACTACCAAAAATACGAAAATTTTGACTTGGGCCAGGGATAATATGTTGAATAGTCCAACCATTTCGATGTTTTTTGTTTGTTTTTTTGCTGATGTCATAGCAATAATCTATACTTCCTGCAGTATTGATGCAGTAAAGACATGATAGAAACTTCGCTAAGCGAATACTTAATTCCATGAGGAGTTGGAAGCTACTATCTTCGTAAAACATAGATGATTTAGCCAGCAGAAAGAAATTAATCCTTCACAGAACAATAATCCGTCCCATAGTTATCTTTATCTATGTCAGTCCAACTTGGAGCTTTACCTCCAAGTCTTATCTCCTCACACTCCAAATTGTTCAGAACAAATATCTCTTCGTCGCCTACCACTTTGCCATATTACACCCGAATTTCAAGTCAAAATGACTTAACTCCATATCCAAAATTGCTGATTATTCAAAAAAACATTTCTGACTACAACGCCAAACCACGCTTATTGTACAACCAAACTTTTTCTGCCAATCTATAGCTAATAATACATATCCTTTTAATCAGAGACATTTTCCATGGTAGCCTGCTTCATTTTGTGGTCATCGACCGGTTTCGGGCGTTCGCGCATCTTCAGGATGCGTTTTTCAAACAGTGTGACAACACAGACTTGCACAGAGGAAATTCAGTTTAAACACTGACTGGTGTTTTTAACTGTTAAGGCTCTGTGCAAGTCTGTGTTGTCACACTGTCTGAAAACGCATCCTGAAGATGGCGCGATACGCCGACAACCGGGTCGATTCCCACAAAGAAGCGGGCTACCACGGAAAATGTCTCTGCGGAACCAACCACCACACCATTGAATCAATCTAGTTTACTCGCTACCTAGGCCACAGTAGGGTGGAAAGTATATATATAGCCGAGCTAGCCCTAGTTTTTAACAACAGTTTACGACGAGTTTGCAACCAGTCAGCCACCTTCTCTCATCATTCAGCCAGTCTGTCTCTATATATATTTCTCGCTACCTAACTTCTATTGTAAAGTCCTTGCAGTTTGTGTTTTCTATTCATTACACAATGTTCAGCATATATTCTAGTTTATTTCTCTAAAAATCCGTTCTCTCTAAATTCTCTCTCCTTCTCACATCCATTATAAATGCTAAAAAAAAGTATAAAGGAAAAATAAAGTTACTATTGGGAAAACTGCAGGTAAATATTGTCCCTCCGTTGCATATGTAAAGAAAAATAAATATCCAGGAAGACTGGACCAAAGCATCCCTGCGGGCAAGATGAACCCATCTTATACCTACCACAATCGTCATAGTTAACGTTATAATATAGGTATATCATTCTGTTCGCTATTGAGTATTCTGTTCGGCTTTCATTGAATATTATTAATACGTGAAGTTGTAATATTTCCCCTTTTATATAATATTTGTGAAAAGTTTTCTTCAGTTCTTCTTTGATCTAAAATAAATATAATATATACCTATATATATATATATTAACCAGCATTTTGGGGTTAATATTCCATTTATAAACACAAGTTTTTGTCTATCAGTTCGTCTTCCCTAAAAGCTGCATCAAACATGGCATCAACTCAAGTACTTTCGGCCAATAGAGTATGGTATAATGATATAATTTTTTTTAAACTAATTAAAAAAGTTTTTTTGTAAAATCAATAAGTTTGCCTAACTTTTAAAACATTTTGCACTCAGGAAAGTAATTAGTAGATTCTAAAATAAATTTTAATAATTTTTTTTTTTTTTAAATTGAAATAGCTCGTAATAAATGTATAAATTATTTATTTCATCTAAATAAAATGACAAAAATATCAATAAAATGAACACTCTTATTTAAAAAAATATATATATATATACAAAAACGAAATAAATTGATATGTATTGGATGAAGATAACAGGGAGGAATAACACTAAAAAGAAGGAGCGAACCACATGTTATGTAAACAGATGGAGAGATATTCGTGTGCTCAGAAAGCCGATGCAAGCTTGGGAAAAACAAATTACCCGTCATTCAATCAGTTCCAAAAAATTCGCATACATTTCTAACTTTACTTCGCATAAAATTATATCCTCTTTAGTGAATATCTCGTTAATATTTCACTTACCGAGGATAACGGCTCTTGAACTTTTGGTTTGAACGGTCCGGATACGTTTCTCTTTAGCCCTACCGATATGAGCCTAATATTGTGAATAAAACTGAGACACATCACAACTGAGTCATTAGTGGACCTGGCAGCAGGTTGGTGGCATCATTACTTTAGTTTGACATTCGGGAAGTTAACTTCTGAATTAATTTACGCATTTCTCTCCATCGAAGTTTCCAGAACGCATTTGGTTGTAATACGTGGGTTACTTAGACGATGTCTTCTAATAGTCTAGAAAGTGGATTTCTTTAAAATCACATATACTTGCAGAATTTTCCGCATGGCATAATGTACTTTTCAAGACCCAGAGTCAAAATAAGGAAGTAAACAAGTACTAGAGATGATTTCGTCCTTGAAAGCAATCGATACGACATTTCTGTTTAAGTAGGTGTATGGAAAAAAGATTTGGATATGATGCTGGAGTTTTGTATAGAATTGGATGGTAGCATCTGAAAGTAGGTGCCTATTTGATACTGGAATGATATTTTGAAACGAAAAGTTTCAAGTAATGAAAAGTGGATATACTTTAATAAATGCACAAAAAAAAACATCGATTAACCTGGTCAAGAGTAAAGGTTAGTCAAAGTAGATTGTGGTCAGGGTTGTAAAATGTTTTCTGTTTCGAATATACTCGTACACTATTTATTAGAGACATTTTCCGTGGTAGCCTGCTTCATTTGTGGTTATCGACCGTTCGGGCGTTTTCGCCCATCTTCCAGGATTGCGTTGGTCAGTGTGATAACACAGACGGTGCATAGGGCAAATTCGTTATAACATCTTTCTACACTAATTTGCTTTGTGCAAAAGTCTGTGTTGGCACACTGTCTGAAAAGCGCATCCTGAAGATGGCCGGTCGATGACCACAAAATAAAGCAGGCTACCACGGAAAATGTCTCTGATGCTTTCCAGCTCTGCGGAACCAACCACCACAACAACTACCCTATTTATTGTTCTTTAAAGATGGATGACAGTAAAACTTCTCAATTGTTTGATAAAATGTATTTGATTTTCGTCTCTTGACGTTTCGACATAAGTAAGCCATCATCACTCTGCTAAAATTAATAGTAGAAAGTAAAAATAAATCCGGCATATAAGTGAATTTTAGGCACCGTAAGAAAAATGGTTTCGCCACGACTTTACTAGTTGAACAAGAAATCTTTTCTATCTGTTTTTGTTTTGATTAATATATTAGTAATTATAATAAGTGATAGGGAAGGGAATAGCTATGTGGTTAGCGTACTGGACTCCTACGCGGAGAACCCGTGTTCGAGCCCAGCTGTGCTGCTTTTAGATTATTTCTTTCTAGAAGCCTCTACAACTCACTGTCCGGTGATGGCCAGTTCGTCTGTAACGAGAGAACACTGTCCGGAAGTCGGCAGTGCACTGAGAAGGCTCCGGGCGCCAATGACCATAGATATAGACGCGCCTTAAATTAAAAAAAAAAATCTGGTGTGAAACACTCACACAACTTTCTCTTACTCCAGTTCTCAAAATAATAATTGACAAATTTTATGGTTTGCGTCCAAATTTAATGAAATTCGTCGAAAACTGAAAAAATCTGTTCAGTAAAAGCGCACTTTCGGTTCACTAATTTTCTTGAAACTAGGAATTTTGGCCATCTATTTATTTCTAATTAATTTTGTTTGGATGATAGAATAGTATAATCAACTATGATAGCACTATAGATGAAAACCTGACCCCACCTCTCCACATAACTGCCCTTAAATGAATTTTCCCAGAGAAACATTTCAAATAAAAGTTGTAGCTCTTTGTATGTGTAGTTGATGTATTAAGTTTGAAGAAAATCGTCGGAGCCATTTTTGAGGAGGGTGGGGGGGGAAAAAAAAACAAACACGCAAAAGTTAAAAAACAATCAGGGTAAGTAAAGTGTACTCCGGTGAGGAAATTTTGGAAAGATAACATCGTATGTCAGATCCCATGGTGATACTTAAACGTAATATCAAGTTTCAACTTTCTACGGTTTTTTCGTTTTTGAGCTATGCTGTTCACAGACATAATACACCACACACACACAACACACACACAACACACAAAACAAACACACCACCATTGCTAAAAACCACTTTTTTGGACTCAGGGGACCTCAAAACGGATATTTCCGGTGAACACTCGATTCGAAAAAATTTGACACGATTACAATACTTCCTCTTACTAATAGTAAGAGAAAGTAATAATAAAAATAAGAGACACTATTATCATGAATATTTAATACTGATTCATTTAATGGTATTAACAACTTAAGATCCTACATAATCCATGCTTCTTCTTTCTTTTACATGTTCTTTGTAACTTTAAAATATTTAATATTTTAAAAAAGTACTAACAGGAAACAATAGATTAATTAAACAGTTCTTGTTGAAAGTTTAAATTAATGAATATATTTAAATTTATAATTAAAGAAGTTATGTGTCTATAATAAATGAATATTGTACAAGAATATATTCATATAATAAACTAATAAGTATCATATATTATATTTAGTATTCATGAAGGTTGCAACATGTATGCATGTAACCCGGTTTTACCTGTACAGAATTATTAATTGGTTTGATAATCGTATAAGCTTGTAGCTGACAAGGCGACCATTATATGAACATCTCCAGCCATACAATAAGCTTCTTGTATAGCCAAATTTCATGTACCTATTTACTGCTATATACATCACTTTATATTATGTTCTACTGGATGATTTATCTTGAAGTTTCCACACCTCCTAAAAAAAAAAAAATATATAAGAGATACATAGTAAATATTATAAAATATATTGGTTAAGATGGATTATATGGCAAAAAGTCCAATTTTGTTTGTAAAAAAAAAAACTTTATTAAACAAAATAAACGAGCTTTCGATCTGGGGAAAAGCAGGGCCATTTTCAAGCTGATAAATATCTGAATCAGAACCCATCTGTGCAAACACGCTTTTCAAGAAAATGAAAGTACCCAATATACTGAATGAATTTTTCAGTTTTGTTTTTTTTTTGCGATTTTCTAGAAAACGGCTCGAATTATTTTTATTCGTATATATCACATACATTGTTCAAAATACTATAACTTTTGTTTGCAATGTTTTCTCCGTGGAATGGTCATTTAAAGGAGCTATTTGGTGGTGGTGGGATGGAGTTATATTTTCGTCTAAAGTGCCATCTTAGTTGATTATACCATTCTATCATTTAAACAATATTAATTAGAAATGAATAATTGCCAAAATTCCTAGTGTGAAAAAAAAAATCGATATATCAAAAGTGCGTTTTTATTTAATTTTTTTTTTTTTTTTAGTTTTCTACTTTTCTCCATAAAAACACAGAAAGTTTTCATGAAATTGCCATGAATATAGAGATTATAATGGAGTTGTTGAGGAGAGAAATTAGGTTTGATTAAATGAACGAGATATGAAGACACTAATATAATATAGCTAAGTTTACACTAATTGCACTGGACTTTATAATGAAAATGATAGAATGAATGGTGAGAGTAAAGATATGACACGATGCGATGTACAGATGTATGGTTGTATCTGATAGATATCCTTTAGATATATCCCCACTGGCTTGTATACATATGTTCTCCCACTCTAGTCTGCCTAAGTCAGAGAGTAGTCTCTGTTAACCATAGAGGGCCTCTCTTCTCTCTGCTATGGTTGCATTATCTTTGCGGTACCATTACAAGATCTATCACTTTTGTTTGAAACTTTTCCGAATAATTTATTTGAAGGAAGATTTTGGGGAAGAGGAGAGGTTATGCTGTTCTTAAAATAAAATAATTTTATTAAGCTTAACTTTTCCCATTGATATAAAATTGAAGACTAATAAACATTTAATAAAAATTATAAGTGTGAAGAAAGTTTGACAATCCCAAGTCAGTAAAGTCCCGCAAAAGAAAGTTGTGTGAGTGTTTCACATAGAATTTTCTTTTTACTTTCTTTGGCTGCCTTTATTGGCATTATGAACAGAATAACCTAAAATAAAATAAAAGAAATCATAGGGGAGCTCATACTTGATTCAATTTAGGGAAATCATTTAGGAACCAGGGACGACATGAAGCTTTCCATCAAAATCCGTCAGCCTATTGTGCGACTGTTTTTGTCTTTTTTCTGAAGATACTTCCTAGTCTCTTCCATAAAAAAATTCAGTAATTCAAAAAATTTCTAGTCCAACAATCGGGTACCTAGAATAATGTAATAAGATGCGAATCATTAAAGATTAGTAGGATCCGAAGAACGAAGAATCAAACATTAGTTACTCCCTATCTAGGCGAAACTAGGGAGAGAGAATTCTTTCTCTTATATATATATATCTATACAAAAAAAAATTAAATTAGAGCACACTCCAGGCCACCGTACATACCTAGCGCATAGCGCCAAAACCGGTACCTATGGTCATTAGCCTTGCCTACAAAGTAGGCAAGTTACCATTCCTGCCACGTGGAGGCGGACATATCCGTCTAGTCCTTCGCATTACCCCTACTTCGTGAGCAAACTCAACAAAGTTTTTAAAATTTATAGTTTTCAACTCTTTGCGATCTCCCGGCCAGTTCTTTCCCCTCCTTTTCAGCTTGAATTCCATATGGATTCTTGCCTCGTTGAGGAGAGGACATCGCTAGAGAACGTGATGCACTATGTCCCGTTCACCGCATTCGCAATTTGGGGAATCTTTGAATCCCAGCTCATGGAGCTTAGAAGTGAACTCCCCGTGGCCCGTGAAATATTGCGTTACGGTTTGGAATAGCTCCAACCATCGAATCGACAGTCTGTGATGCATGTTCGGAAAGAACTCATCTGTGGTTCTCCCTTTCTCTGCTTCATCCCAGCGTCTTTGCCACTTCCCAATCTCGTACTCTCGGAATTTTTTCTTTGCAAGGGCAGGAGGCGTCTGACCGGACAGTTTCTCACCATCAAGGACTTTTTACCTTTTTTATACCATAATCTATACAGGCGAACTAGCCCTAAAGAAAAGCAGTTCAGAAGAGTTAGCGACACCAGTAAGTCAACATCACTACTTCTCTTCTAATACTCAGCTAGTCTGTCTCTTTCTTAATTATTCTCTCGCTACCAACTTATTCATTATATCAGTGTTCAGCACATCTACAATTCTATCTTATTTCTGAATTCATTCTCTCTTTCACCCATCTATCACAATAGTAACTTAAATAAATTTAATTAATTAAACTTAATCTAGTGATTAAACATATTAATGAACAATAAATAAATGACAAAATCAATTAGTAAATTTTAGAGCTTTCACATTGTAAAAGTCAGTCACTAGTGTAATTAGATTTTGAATATTGAGTATGGAATCTGTTGCGAGATTCAATGTTAATGTAGAGAATTACTACTGTCGATATTAACATTGAATTGGTCAAAGTTATCTCACAAACCAGAACACATCTCCGCGGCCTACCACATAATTACTGAATTTACCACTTATGTACACATCTCTAATTATTATAACACTGTTCTCTAGTTATAATCAACTATTATAATCTAATAATACTAATAATACATTTATAATTAAAACTAATATTATTATTATCACTATACTTATTAGTAAAAAAAATAATAATAATCTACAAATTTCTGGCACAGATATTTTTAGTGACTTTAATAAAATTCTGTAAGAATTTGTTTAAATTAAATATTTATTTAAATAAAATCATATAAAATATTTATTAATCTTAATTTAACAATATTTTTCACTGCTCATTGGTTCTGTATTTCCTCCCCGTGAACGTGGATCAAAATTTCTCTGTTTTGTACATTATATAAAATAAACAAATTATAATGCTGTTTATTTTGAGAGGTGGATTTTATTGAGGGGATAGGTGACAGGCAAAACTTTTCATTGTTTGATAATATTTTTTGTTTTCATCTTGAAACCTTTCGACCTAAGGGGAGATCATTATCAATCTCAATTTCAATTCAATTCAAATTTTATTTACAAATTTGTATTTACATATTTGCAATTTGACATTGAAGTTTCTAAAGTGATAACCATTACACCCTTCAATACAAATAAAATTGACATATTATTGTTGGGATTTATATTGCAGGGAAAAAGGAAGGAAAAACCTGCAGCTCAGTGGGGGAACGGTTAATTAAGGAGGCCTCTAATTCTCTAGTATCTGTATGTAATTGTTCTGTCATAGTTACCAATTTCGCGGCCAAAGAGGGTTTGTGGCTAGGGATGTCAGTAGTTTTAGTAGTCTGTTTTTCATGTAAGTTGGGTAACTTTGGTGTAGCGTGATGAGTCAGTCGTGATTCTCCGAAATTTGTTCTATATTATCTGTAATTTCTTAATGTTAGTGGCACAGGTTAGGGTCCAGGCAGAGGAAGCGTATAGCAACATCGGCCTGATTACGGTTTTGTAGAGTACAAGTTTGTTACCTGCAGTCATTTTGGAATCACGGGAGAGGAGGCGGAAAGAG
Organism: Triatoma infestans; assembly: GCA_011037195.1. Classification (NCBI taxonomy): domain Eukaryota; kingdom Metazoa; phylum Arthropoda; class Insecta; order Hemiptera; family Reduviidae; genus Triatoma; species Triatoma infestans. Next base: position 796 of record JAAEAF010014785.1, on the reverse strand, counting down.
TAGTCTGATGGCCATCTTACCTGAGTTGACTATCTAAAGTTATTCCGAGATATTTTAACACTGTTTGTCCATGGTATAATAGTATTGTTATATTTGGTGAGTTTGTTCATTATGAGTCTGCGTTTTGTAAAAAGTATGGCGTTAGTTTTGTTGTGGTTAATTTTTATTTTCCATTTTAAAAAGTATTTTGTTATTTTGTCTATTGAAGTTGTAAGTCTGTTGGAGATCGTGTCAATTCTCTAGGAGTGCGTGTAAATTGCGACATCGTCAGCATAGAGGGCTAAGTTGAAGTGGGCAAGTTTAGGAAATTATCAATCTATAAAAATTATTAAATATTTACTTTAATTATGAAGTTATATTATATAATATAATAAACATTGTCATTCTTTCTTCATGGTCGAAATTTCAGGTGACGAAAATAAAAAATAAAACTGAACTGAACAATAAAATAATGATATTGTTAAATGTAAGCTATGAATCAATAAATAGATTTTAAATAATTTTCTGATCCAAACATAGATTTTATATATATATATATTTAGGGCGCGTCAACATCCATGGTCATTGGCGCTCGGAGCCTTCTCAGTGCAATACCGGCCTCTGGACAGTGTTCTCTCGTTACAGTCAACACGGTTCATCACCGGACAGTGAGCTGTAGAGGCTCCTAGGAAGAAAAAATCTAAGGGCAGCACTCGAACCTGGGTCCTCGGCGTGGGAGTCCAGTACTCTAACCACTTAGCTATTCCCTTTCCTAATAGAAATTTTATTAACAAAACCAAATTACTATAATTTTGAG
>JAAEAF010014784.1:0-20171 GCA_011037195.1 Triatoma infestans | reverse complement strand
AATAGACTTAGGGTTCTGGAGAGAGATTTTCTGGTTGAAGCTTGAAGGCAACCACAAGTTAGAGTATGTACCATCTCCTGTCCTGTCGTTTAATTGGAATTAGGAATCTGGAGAGAGACTCCTGGGTGAAGCTTGGAGGCAACCATAAGTCAGAGTGTGTACCCTCTCCAGTCCTGTCTGTTTAATTAGACTGAGGAATATGGAGAGAAATTCCTGGTTGAAGCTTGAAAGTACTCACCAGTTAGAGTACATTTTCCAATCCTGTCTGTTTAATTAAACTTAGGCGTATGGATCGAAGCTCCTTAAAAAAGCTTAAAGGCATCCACAAGTTAGGATCACCTCCACAGGCCTGTCTGTTTAATTGGACTTACAAATCGGAAGAGAGAATCCTGGATTAAGTTTCTAGGCAACCACAAGTTAGAGTATGTACCATCTACTGTCCTGTCTGCTTAATTGGAATTAAGAATCTGGAGAGAGACTTCTGGGTGAAGCTTGAAGGCACCCACAAGTTAGAGTATGTAACCTCTCCTTTCCTGTCCGTTTAATTAGAGGGGAATCAGAAGAGAGATTCCTTGTTGAAGCTTGAAGGCACCCACAATTTGGAGTATGTACCCTCTACAGTCCTCTCTGTTTAATTGGACAGAAATCTGGAAAGAGACCTCTGGGTGAAGTTTGAAGTCACCCACAAGTTAGAGTATACTTTGCAATTCTGCCTGTTTAATTAGACCTAGAAGTTTGGATTGAAGCTCCATGATGAAGCTTGAAGGCACCCACAAGTTAGGGTCACCTCTCCAGGCCTGTCTGTTTCATTGGACTTGGGAATTGAAAAGAGGATTCTGGATTAAGTTTTTAGGCACCAACAAGTTAGAGTACCCTTTTCAGTCCTGTCTGTTTAACTAGACTAAGGAATCTGGAGAGAGACTTCTGGGTGAAGCTTGGAGGCAACCACGAGTTAGAGTATGTACACTCTCCAGTCCTGTCTGCTTAATTAGACTTAGAAGTATGGAGAGACACTGCTGGGTGAAGCTTGAAGGCACCCACAAGTTAGAATATCCTCTCCAATCCTGTCAGTTTAATCAGACAGGAATCTGGAGAGAGATTCCTGGTTGTAGCTTGGAGGCAACCACAAATTAGAATATGTTCCCTCTCCAATCCTGTCTGTTTAATTAGACCGAGTAATTTGGAGAGATAGAGACTTCTAGGAGAAGCTTGAAGGTACCCAGAAATTAAAGTTTCGCTTAAAACAAAGATTTCAATCAGAATCCAACGACCGGAAGTGCGATTTTACTGATTTTCTCGAAAATGGTTCCAAAGATTCTGTAAATTTCCTGTGCAGACACCTGTGGAGAGCTAATAATGTTGTATCACTTTTGTTTGAAGCAATTTCCCGGGAAAGTTGATTTGATTCCGGGAAAGTTTAGGATTCTGTGGGGAAAACTACAACGTATGATTCAAACCATCTATATAATATGATAGATTTAAAAATTATGCTGGCGTTTCAAATTTGAAAAAAAATCGATTCCTGATAATTGTAAACCCGCAATTATAATTTTTAAGTTAACACTTTATATTAAAATATCTCTAGATAGAAGAAGGAGATTTTCAACAAAACTGGAAAATACACGTTCAATCTTTGTAGAGATGTTTAAAATCAATTTAAGACTAACAGAGCAGTAACACCTCATCCGTTCCTAAAATGAAATCAAATTATCAAAACAAAATTAAAGCACTAATTGCTATCATAAAAGGGGTAAACAAGATTTCCGGAAGGGCGGAACCATTTCTAACATCTCCGCCCCGCTAAAAACAGCTATGGAAAATTCCAGACACCGTATATTGAAGTCTTTACCGGTTTTTCCATAATTACTTTTCCCTTGTTTAAGTGGCGGTGGTGGTGGGGGGAAAAACATTTTAACAAAGACTTCAATTAGTTATTTAAAAAAACATAAAAAAAAAAATTTATAAATTTAAAATTATCACCTTAAGGAGTAGTCTTATCTAAAAATACCACATAACATAAATTGTTGTAAATTTAATTCTCTACAATTTTAGTTATATACAGTTTTATCATAGAGTTAATATTAAACAAGATATGAAGTAAAATATTGGGAGCTTCACCCTCGACCTAACTGGTATTTCAGCGAATATCTCCTTAAGGAGTGGTCCTATCTAAAAATACCACAGATCATAAATTGAGTAAATTTAATTCTCTACAATTTTAGTTATATACAGTTTTATCATAGAGTTAATATTAACCAAGATATGAGCTAAAATATTGGGAGCTTCACCCTCCACCTAACTGATATTTTCAGCAATATCTCCTTAAGAAGTAATCCTCTCTAAAAATACCACATAACATAAATTGTAGTAAATTTAATTCTCTACAATTTTACTTTTATACAGTTTTATCATAGAGGTAATATTAACCAAGGTCTGGGCTAAAATATTGGGAGCATCACCCTTCCCTCAACTGGTATTTCAAAGAATATCTCCTTAAGGTGTAGTCCTATCTAAAAATATCACATAACATAAATTGTAGTAAATTTAATTCTCTATAATTTTAGTTCTATACAGTATTATCATAAACTTAATATTAACCAAGATATGAGTTAAAATATTGTAGCAGCAACCCACAATTGCAAAATTTCCTACAGTCTTGATCTATTTTCCTACAGTTTTTCCACTATATGCTTGGGAAAAATTCCTCGTAATAATTTTCCCTTTAAACTCTTTATTACACTGAGTGCACATATATAATATATATATAGGCCTATGATTTTTTTTTTTGGAGGTGTATTGTTGGGTGCGAATGTTTAGTCCTGGTTTATATTGACCTTTCTGCATGTCATCGTTTCTATTATTGTATAAAATGAAATAAAAGAAAAATAAAATAGACAACAACATAGTTATGTTAAAATTGGATGCTGGAAAATGCAATCAGTGAAATATTTTATATTTTTCCAACACAGGTTTCTTTCTTTTATACAATACAATAAGTTTGTAATAAACATCTTTATACTATGCAATATCCCAGTGATATATTTTTTTTTCCCCCCACAAAAGTGACGTATAAAAATACTGTAACCTTTTCCCGGATTTAAGGTTATATCAGGTGTGTTTTTTTTATTTATTTATTTATTCCCATATTCTTAAATGAATTGTTTATTTTTTACTATAAAGTTATGATGATATCTTGAACGCTTTGTGGTCACATATGTGTTTCCTACTATATTGCATCTTAACATTTTATAGCTACTAGAAGTAAATACGTAGATTGTAAAATAAAAAAAGAAACAGTGATACAAATACTAGCGAATAATAGAAATATATGTATATATATATAAAAATATATCGATATATATTTTTTTTATTTTCTCTTCCTGATGTGATAGAAAGTATTGCAATCGTTTCAGATTTTTTTAAAATTTAGTTTTCACTGTAAAATCACTTGTTGTGTGGTCTACTGAAAATGAAAAAAAAAAAAAACCTAGTATGAAACACTCACACGACTTTCTGTATACAAAATTTTTTTAAATATTTGTCCTAATATAAATACAGTGGCGGGCGTTTAAGTACCTACCTACTAAGCCTAGCAGATAATTGAAGTGATTGTATTATATTGTGGCCCAGTAGAACGTACTAAAAACACTGAACCATCTGCATAAAACTTTTAAAAATTTTACATCCTTAATTCCCGCACAAAATCAATATTTTTTTTTTTTTAATTTTTCAAAGTGATACCTTTCTATTTATGCAGCAAGTATTCAAAAAAAAAAAAACTCATAAACATATACCATAAAGTCACACTTTCGGTTATGGATTAATGGTTAGTGTATTAATTTAATGTAGGTAGTAAAACCATCTTATTTACATTGAAGTGGTACCTACAAGATAAGCATAATGCTACTTATTTTACCCCAGAACCTCCCCCCTCCAAAAATCAATTTTTCTGGGGAAAATGTTTCAAATAAAAGTGATAAGAATTTATGTGTATAGATAGTAATAGAAGTTTGAAATAAAGGAAAGGGAAAGGGTTAGCGTACTGGACTCCCACGCGGAGGTCCCGGGTTCGAGGCCAGGTGTACTGCCCTTAGAGTTTTTTTTGCTTAGGAGCCACTATAGCTCACTGTTCGGTGATTGACAGTGTTCTCTGTAACGAGAGAACGCTGTCCGGAGGCCGGCAGTGCACTGAGAAGGCTCCGGACGCCAAAGACCATAGATATTGACGCGCCTTAAATTAAAATAAGAAATTTTTTAGCCCTGAAGAAGGCAAGAGATTTCTTTCCGAAACGTCGTTGAAAATTTGAAAAGAGTTTTTTTTTTTTTTTTTTTTTTTTGTGATCCGAACCTCAACATCCATTTTTATAACATTAATTAACCATGGATTGAATTTCAAAATTCTTGAAAACCGTTAAAAAGATTTTCTTTAAACTTGGAATGCTTGGTGCATTAGATTTTGATTTTGTCTGTGATGTATTTTTACTGAACGGTAGGTATTTTTACCGCTATGATCTGTGTACGGTACTAATCCCCTAAAAGATACTATCTCTTGTCTATCTAGATTCAAATAGATCAACTAAACTTTGTAGCACCTAATTCCAATTTGGTAAACGGTTTGTCTGTCTATCTTGGACACTGCATTGCCAGAGGCATACAAACAATCTGTAATCTATTGCAGTGTTGCAATCTGTAGGGAATAAACTTATAACAAACTCTACTCTAATATGGTAGATCATAATTAATGATTGTTATTTACAATCAAGAGTTTTGTTTAATAACATTAATAATTATGTTTGATAACATGTTATATAACATGTCTGTTTAACTACAGAAATTGGTAAATTAAGTCAATCGCCTTAACATAAATAAATATAGTGTGTACCACTCACACGACTTATCTCTTATTCCACCTCTTAATACATTTACATATATATAATGACAATTTTTTTTTAAATTTCAAATTTTTATGTCCCAACATACATGTCGCTGTGGAGGGAGGAGGTTCAAAGTACCAACCTGCCAACCAAGGCAAGTAGAGAATTACTTTGTACAGAGTGAATAATGAACCTAATATTTGAATTTTAACATCACAAATTCCTCAAAAACCACATATGAAGTGATATATCATTGTAATACGTTTTCGTGAAAATTCACCCCCCCCCAAATTACTCAAAAAAGGGAAGGGAATAGCTAAGTGGTTAGAGTACTGGACTCCCACGCGGAGGACCAGGGTTCGAGTCCAGCTGTGCTACTCTTGGATTTTTTTCTTCCTAGGAGCCTCTACAGCTCACTGTCCGGTGACGGACAGTGTTGTCTGTAACGAAAGGACACTGTCCGGAGGCCGGCGGTGCATTGAGAAGGCTCCGGGCGCCAATGACCATAGCTGTTGACGCGCCTTAAATTTAAAAAAAGGAAAACTCAAAAACTTAGACTGTAAAGTCGCAATTCCGATTAACCATTTTTCTTCAAATTTGGAAAACATAACACTATTTTTCCCGCAGAAAAAAAAAACAAATTTTCCCGCGAAAATATTTCAAATAAAAGTGATAGGTATTATATGTGTTATAGTATGGCGATCTGTGCACAGATTTTTGAAATTAAGTTTTTAACCGGAAGAAATAAATGTTTTTGGCTCCCATGGTTATGAAAAAATTCTAAGTTATGAAACACACACACAACTTTCTCTTACTCCAGTTCTCAAAATTATAATTGACAAATTTCATAGTTTGTGTACCAAATTTGAATGAAATTCGTCGAAAACTGAAAAAACTGATCAGTAAAAGCGCCCTTCCGGTTTACTAATTTTCTTGAGACTGAATTTCAGCCATCTATTTATTTCTAATTAATTATGTTTGGATGATAGAATTGTATAATCAACTATGATAGCACTTTAGAGAAAAACATAGCCCCACCCCACCCCTAAAAGTGCCCTTAAAAGAATTTTCCCAAAGAAATGTTTTAAATAAAAGATGTAGATCTTTGCATGTTTAATTTATATATGAAGTTTCAAAAAAATCGTCGAAGCCATTTTTGAGAAAAATTGCGAAAAAGAGAATAAATCATTTAATAAAGTGGTAAAGTAAACGCACTTCCGGTTATCCGATTTTTTTTCAAACTCGGAATTTCAACAACATATTTAATTCTAATTAACATTATTTAGATGACAGAACTGTCTAATAAACTGAAATAGCACTTTACATGGAAACCTAACTCCACCCCTCCCCCAAAAGTGCCCTTCATTGCATTTTCCCGGAGAAATGTTTCAAATAAAAGTTGTAGTTCTTTGTATGTGTGGTTGATGTTTGAAGTTTAAAGAAAATCGTCGGAGCCATTTTTGAGAAAATCGCAAAAAAGTAAAAAATCCAATAGTAAAGTGGTACTTCCGGTTGAGGAATTTTGACAGATAACGTAGTGTCAGATCCCATAGTGATACCTAAACGGAATATCAAGTTTCAACTTTCTACGGTTTTTCGTTTTTGAGCTATGCTGTTCAAATACATACACACATATACACACACAGACCATTTGCTAAAAACCACTTTTTTGGACTCAAGGGACCTCAAAACGGCATCTTTCCGGTGATAACTCGATATCGAAAATTTGACACGATTACAATACTTCCTCTTACTAGGACTAAGATAAAGTAATAACACTTTAAAGGAAAAAACCTAACCCCATTCCCTCCACCGAAAGTGCCCTTAAATGACTTTACCCGGAGAAATAATTCAAATAAAAGTTGTAGCTCTTTATATGTGTAGTTGATATTGAAAGTTACGAGAAACTCGTTGGAGTAATTTTTGAGAAAATTGCAAAAAAAAAGTGAAAAAAAAAAAAAAAAAAAAACACAGTAAATTGGTACTTCGGGTTAAGGGTTAATTTTGACAGGTCAGATCCCATGGTGATACCTAAACGGTAATATCAAGTTCGAACTTTTTTGGATTTTTCATTTTTGAGCTATGTTGTTCAAACATACATACATACATACTTACACACAAACTATTTACTAAAAACCACTTTTTTAAACTTAGTGAACTTCAAAACGGATATTTCCGGTGAAAACTCGTTATAAAAAATTTGAGAAAAATTGTAATACTTCCTGTTACTAGGTGGAGTAAGAGAAAGTAAAAAAAAATGCTTTTAGCGAATGATCTACGTGTGTGTGTTTGTGTTTTAACAGAATATCTCAAAAACGAAAAGTCGCAGGAGGTTTAAACTTAATATTCCATTTTAAGTACTGATACCATATGAGACAGGGATTTCCGGTAAAAATTCATCAACCGGAAGTGGAACTTTACTAAATAAGTTTTTTTCCTTCAGTTTTTCGTGATTTTCTTGAAAAACGGTTTCAACGATTTTATTTAAAATTCGTATGAAGTCGTATGTATCACTTTTATTTGTAATAATTTCTGGGGGAAAATCTTGATTTTTTTTTGGGAGGGTTTTTTGGGGGAACTGTAGAGTTATGCCCTTTAATGTACCACTTTAGTATAAAATATGGTTTCAGAGACATTTTCCGTGATAGTCTGCTTTTTTTTGTGGTCATCGACCGGTTTCGGGCTTTCGCCCATTATCAGGATGTTTTGGTTAAACAGTGTAATAACATAGACTTGCACAGAACAAATATAGTTGATACACTCCAGGGACCTCAAAACGGATATTTCTGGTGAAAACTCTATATCGAAAAATTTGACACGATTACAATACTTCCTCTTACTCAGGAGTCAGAGAAAGTAAAAAAAAAATGCTTTTAGCGAATGGTCTACGTGTGTGTATTTGTGTTTCAACAGAATATTTCAAAAACTAAAAGTCGTGTATGAGATAAGAGTCGTGTAAGAAAAGTGTGTATCAACTGTATTTGCTCTGTGCAAGTCTATGTTATTACAGTGTTTAACCAAAACATTCTGATGATGGGCGAACGAAGCCCGAAACCGGGTCGATGACCACAAAAAAAAAGAAGCAGGCTATCACGGAAAATGTCTCTGAAGCTTTCCAACTTTGCGGAAAACCAACCATCACAATAAAATATGATTTTTACCACCTATACTATAGTTCGTGTGAGTGTTTCACACCAAATATGATTTTTACCACCTATACTATAGTTCGTGTGAGTGTTTCACACCAATCTTCTTTTCTTTGGGGGGTGCTTGGGGCCGGTTTTCAACTCGTAAAAATTGGAATTCCGTGTGAAATCTTGAGATAATATTTTTAGCCGGAGCAGATGATGGAATACGGGTGTGTTTCTCCTGGTTTATGCTCTGCACCCTTCCTGGCTGTGCAAGGAAGTTAGATTGTATAATGCCTTCCCGCCTTCCCAGGTGCCCGCCTAGCTTGCTAGTTCTGAGATTGCCGCCTCTATAGCGGCTGTAGCCAACATCCAAACGTTACCTCACTTTTCCTACCTGAACTCAAGCCTGACTCACCCTCTTCCCGGTACTATTCACAGTTACTGACTTAAACTACTTTAATACTACAGCCGTTTCTTTTCCAATTTACGGCCCTCCCTACTACAGTTGGAGTAGCCTACTTCCTACTCTTTCTACTCAAGTCTAGAGAGACCACAATTCCTGATTAAGGACTTCACTGTGTAGGCAACACATCTTCCCCTTTCTATGCCGCTAACACCCATCCAAAATGAGACCATCAAACCAACGAGCCAGGGCTAAGGGGGAGAACTCACAACCGGTTTTTCCCACCGAATGACCAAACTTCTACCATCTTATCTACTTCGTAAACTTCAAATAACTACATAACTACAAAATACTACCCGCACAACACCGCTACCTTTCTGCTCATTCTACTCCAACAACCTGAAACTTCTTCCATAATACGAAAATTTTTAACTGTACACCTTACAAACAGATATGCGGTTTTCTATCTCATACCTTCTGGGAAAAACTACATATCCTTACTTCCCAACACCAAAATGGGGGAGGAGGGCATCTGGTGTGAAACACTCACACGAACTTTTCTTATTCTAATTAAAATTGCAACAATACAATGTTTAATAGAGAACTGCCCATAAAAATGGTGCTGAGGATTTTATTTGGATACCTAAGCGTCCTCAGGTACATTTACCACCACTCCCCGCCTCTAAAAAATCAATTTTTTTTTCTTCAGAAAAATGTTTCAAATAAAAGGGTCTATGTTTTTTAATTTATGCAGCTAGTATTCCAAGTTTATTGGAAATCTTTGTTAACCGTTATCGAAACAATCCCCCTCCTCCCCCCGAAAAAAAGAATAAAAACCTATTCTGTAAAAATCACACTTTTCACACACTTTTGATTTTCTTCAAATTTGGAATTCTATCAATGCTTTATAAGAGTACTAATAATATGTATGTGGTAAAACAAAAGCATAACAACAAAATTATCAAAAGCACCCAAAATCACAAAAAAAAACACGAAAAGCACCAAAAATAACCAAAAATCACAAAAAAAAACACGAAAAGCACCCAAAATACCAAAAATCACAAAAAAAAACACGAAAGACACCCAAAAAATAACCAAAAAATCACAACCAAAAAAAACCACGAAAAGCACAAAAATAACCAAAAATCACAAAAAAAAAACACGAAAAGCCACCAAAATAACCAAAAAATCACAAAAAAAAAAACACAAAAAGCACCAAAAATAACAAAAATCACAAAAAAAAAAAAACGAAAAAGCACCAAAAATCACCAAAAAAAAAAAAAAAAAACACGAAAAGCACCAAAATAACACAAAAAATCACAAAAAAAACAAACACGAAAAGCACCAAAAAAATCACAAAAAAAAAAAACACGGAAAAAGCACCAAAAATAACCAAAAATCACAAAAAAAAACACGGAAAAGCACCAAAAAAATAACCAAAAATCACAAACAAACAAAAAACACGAAAAGCACCCAAAAATCACAAAAAAAAAACACAAAAGTCCCCCCCCACAAATAACAAAAACAAAAAACACGAAAAGCCACGAGCAAACATAACCCAAAAACACAAAAAAAAAAAACACGCAAAAGCACCAAAAATCACAAAAAAAAAAAACCACGAAACGCACAAAAATCACAAAAAAAACACGAAAAGCACCAAAAAATCACAAAAAACCAAACACGAAAAAGCACAAAAAAACACTAAAAAAAAACACGAAAAGCACCAAAAAATGTAACCACACAATCACAAAACAAAAACAGCAAAAGCACCAAAATAATAACCAAAAATCACAAACAAAAAAACACGAAAAAGCACAAAAATCACAAAAAGCATCAAAAATAACAAAAAACAAACACGAAAAGCACCAAAAATCACAAAAAAAAAAAACACGAGAAAAAGCACCAAAAAATAACCAAAAAATCACAAAAAAAAAAAACACGAAAAGCCACCAAACACTAACCAAAAATCACAAAAAAAACACGAAAAGCATCCAAAATAACCAAAAATCACAAAAAAAAAAAAATCTGGCCTGAAACACTCACACAACTTTCTCTTACTCCAGTTTTCAAAGTTGTAATTGACAACAAACTATAGTTTGTATAGCAAATTTAATGAAATTCCCCGGGGTGTTTTTATGGAGAAATTCGCAAAAACTGAAAAAAAAAACTGTTCAGTAAAAACACACTTCCGGTCATCCAATTTTTCTCAAACTTGGAATTTCAACAACATATTTAATTCTAATTAATATTATTTAGATGACAGTATTGTGTAATAAACTGAAATAGCACTTTAGAGAAACCGTGACCTCTCCCCTCACCCATAAGTACGCTTAAATGAATTTTTTGGGAGAAATGTTTAAAATAAAAGTAGCTCTTTGTATATATAGTTGATACAACATGTTTCAAGAAAATCGTCGGAGCCATTTTTGAGAAAACTGCGATAAAGTGAAAAAAAAAAAAAAAAATCATTTAGTAAAATGGTAAATTAAACGCACTTCCGGTCATCCGATTTTTCTCAAACTTGGAATTTCAACAACATATTTAATTCTAATTAACATTATATAGATGACAGAATTGTGTAATAACCTGAAATAGCACTTTAGGGGAAAAATCTGACCCCACCCCCCCTAAAAGTGCCCTTAAATGAATTTTCCCGTAGATATGTTTCAAATAAAAGTTGCAGATCTTTCTATTTGTAGTCGATATACAAAGTTTGAAGAAAATCGTCGGAGCCGTTTTTGAGAAAATCGCGAAAAAGTGAAAAAAAAATTCAGTAAAGTAGTACTTCCGGTTGAAGAATTTTGACAGATGACCCACTGTCGGATTCCATGGTGATACCTAAACGGAATATCAAGTTTCAACTTTCTACGATTTTTCGTTTTTGAACTATGCTGTTCACACACGCGAACACACTGTACATCTATCTCATCTTACCCACAAAAATTACGATGGTAATAAATTTACAAGATCAATTATTGTTAGAACTGATGTCCAATTTTCTCTTTATTCAATAATAAATAGTACCAATCATATGGCCCTTGTAGAGAGAATTCGTGATTCGGTTTTTCGTCTCGAACGACTTCATTATGACGTTGTAATTAATAAGGTTAACGCACATATAGGAGAGGTTGGTAAAGGAAGCATCTGAAGATTTTAGTATTCCACTGTCCTTCACGTCATCTTCAAAAACATATGTTGACTTTATTTTGGGAAGCAAGAGTATAGAGGCATGGGAGCAGACTTGGTCAGCCTGTGAGAACGGGTCAACAACCAAAGAATTCTTCCCCAGAGTGACCGATATGAGGAGAGCCAACTTCACCATTCTATGCTTCGTTTTGAACAATCTTACTCAGATTCTATCAGGTCACGGAAGAATAAAGGCATACCTGTATAGATTTAACATATTACCCGATATAGCATGTGTAAGTGTGACAATGTGACTTGGCAAAACATGGGATCACGTCTTGTTGGAATGCCAACTTTTTGAAGGAGAGCGTGCTTTTTTCATCCAGGAAATAATTACCAGAGGTTTGCAATGGCCGCTGAATAAACTCAATTTGATGACTAACAGTGAATTGTGTAAAATCTTTATTTAAGTTCATAAACAGACTTGACTTAAAAAAATTATTGTAATCTTTGATTATTATCATCTTTGATTTCATTTAATTTAAATTATAAATTTCATATTGTAATTGTATTATGAGTGAATTTAATAAGTGTATGTAATATGTAATACTACTTTGCCTAAATTTTGATGAAATTCGTGCGAAAAACTAAAAAAAAAAACTTGTTCAGTAAAACTGGCACTTCCGGTTTACTAATTTCCTTGAAACTCGGAATTTTGGCGAATCTATTTATTTCTAATTAATTTTTGTTTGGTTGATGGAATTCCTATAATCAACTATGATAGCACTTTAGAGTAAAACATAACCCATCCCCTCCCCTAAAAGTGCCCTTAACTGAATTTTTCCTAGAGAAATGTTTTAAATAAAAGTTGTAGATCTTTGTATGTTTAGTTTATATAAGAAGTTTCAGGTAAATAGTCGGAGCCATTTTTGTGGAAAACGTAAAAAAGCCAACTAGTAAAGTGGTACTTCCGGTTAAGGAATTTTGACAGATAACGTACTACCAGATCCCATGGTGATACCTAAACGGGAATATAAAGTTTCAACTTTCTACGACTTTTCGTGTTTGAGCTACGTTGTTCACATATTTACATACACAGACCATTTGCTAAAAAAAAAAAATTTTTTTTGACTCAGGGGACCTCAAAACGGATATTTCCAGTGAAAACTCGATATCAAAAATTCGACACGATTACAATACTTCCTCTTACTAGGAGTAAGAGAAAGTACAAAAAAAAAACCTCAAAACCATTAAAAACAAAACTAAAACCACCAAAAATCAAACTGCTACCGCCCCCCCCCAGGACCCCAAAAAAAATAATTTCTTGCGAAAAAATTTTTCAAATACTAAGTTAATTTTACTCATGTGTGTGTGTGTAGATAGTATACAAAGTTACAAGAAAATCGGTGGAGCTGTTTAGGAGAATATGTTATTTAATACTGGGCAGGTAAAACCTGCTAGGCAGGTTTGTTAGGAGTAATTGTATTGTAGTTCAGAAGGAGAGCCTGCAACGTAAAATCCAAAGTTGTGTGAGTGTTTCACAGAGATATTTTTTTTTTCACATTCAGGGGACCTCAAATACATGTATTAATGGTGTAAACTCAATTTCTATAATTTCTGTCTAGATCGCTTTTACTTTCACTTACCAGGAAAAAATAAGATAGCACAATATGGCTTCCCAGAGATTACAGATTTATTTATTATTATTATTATTATTATAGCTCTTTTAGAAGATATTGAGACTCCTATATCACTGTTATAATCCCGGAATGTATTGGATTATCAGGAAGATGGTACATGACGTCGATAAGGCGATTATCACACTGTCAGGATAAAGGAACGGGTGGAGTGGGAGTGGGGGGACAAGCCCCGGAGCCATAACTGGCTTATATGGTAATCCATGGAGCTGATAAGCTCACACGACTTTCACTAACATTGCAATACACTTACAGGCACTCCACTTCACTTCTACAAGCAGTTGATAGAACCGTAAACTATACTGATTAAACAGCAATAAATTGTGATGGAAAACATAGTGCCATCTGATGACATTTGTCCAATGTTTCAAATTGTCATTAATAAGAAAAGTTCTAGGCAATTTCGAACGAATGAATGGAACAAATAAGAATAAAAAAAAAAGGAGCCTTTGTGCTAAGCAGACCACAGTTTCCACTTCTCAACAAATTCTACCACGGTAAATGAAGCACTTCCAACATGGGGACCCCACTCGTGGGAGTTCGAAACAGTTAGCTGTAGATGAAAAGGAACAAGAATTTTCTCTAAGTAATTTTTTTTTTCCAAAGATATTAAATCAATTTTTAATTTCAAAAAAATATTGTAAATAAACTGAAAAAGCATTTGAATTGAAAATGGCGACAGACCATATTTCAAAAATAGTCAATTAGATATATTTACACGGAGAGGTTTTTCGACACTTATGGAGGAGCGTACGCTCCAAACGTGCATGCCAAAACTGCCTGTGTAAATGGCTCAATCTTCAAACACGCTCGGAGAGCAGTCTTGGCGCGCAGGAAGTGTTGGCACATCTCATAAAACTTTCCACACGCCTCTCAAAATCATTTAAATTGGACACGATATTGGACTTTACGCTCCACACCTACAGGCTAGCGCGTTAACATTTTTTGCATCACACACCAAGCGCACGTTCTGGCGTGACAACATTCCGAAGCGCCATGTTAAAACCGGCAGATCGCCGACGGGGCTATTATTGCTGAGTCAGACTAATGTTTGGGCGTGGGTATGTGGCGTCACCATCGCCCACCCTTCGGGGTGCAATCAGCCTCTGGCTCTCCAGGTTCGGGAATCCCTCACCCCGACCAATCCTATCCTGATCCTTTTCCCTTGCAGTGTCGCCTATAAGTATCATGGGTTACTGAACCCCTGTACTTGAGGCAATGAACAGGAATCAGTAGATGGAAATCGTACGATCCATCGGAGGGCGATCATCACGCTAGACTGGTTAGAGTTGAAAAATACTGAACTACGGGTGCAATCACAGTTGACGCGTGCTTGCAATTGAGGTTGGATTCATAGTTGGACGTGTTTTAACCAACAACTCCAATGACTGAGGTCAAGAGTTGAGCGGGAGTGAGACTCAGCAACATAAATTAACCCCGGTGGCCAGCCCGTAGTTGGAAAAGCGCCTTTTTGCTGGGTTTGCGCGGTTCACCCAGTGCTGTAGGGGGTCGCTTGCTAGTTCTGGGTGAGTGTGGCCAATTTGAGTGTGGTGAGCGTATCTTAACCTGCCCTTAAATGGGTCAAGCGGGGGTGTGCCTAGGCACTCCGCCATGGAGAGGTATTGCACTAATAGTCTCTCCATGGTGGTGACATCCCTCTCTTGATAAACCGATTCACGTGCTTGCAACCCCCCACCCCGGAATGGTAAACCCGACATAGGGTAGTTACGGTCCTTAAAACTACCCCCTAGTACAATAGAAAAGGGGTTTTTATCGCGGGAAAGAAAAGAAGAAAATGTGTTAGGACTAATGTTTAAAAACACTTTGAAATTAATGGAGTGGAATGCAAATTCAATAAAAGACAAGATTTCAGAGTTGACACATACTTTACAGTCTTTAAACATTGACATATGTGCAATAAATGAAACAAAACTTAATCATAACTTGAAACTAAAAATTTCTAATTATGTAGTTTATAGAAAAGATCGTAACAGGCATGGTGGTGGAGTTGCGATACTCATAAAAACAAATATAAAGCACACACAAATACACATTCCAGATTAAACAACATAGAAGCTGTTGGGATAGAAGTATACTTTGACAAATACTCACTGTACATTATTTCCTGTTACCGGCCACCAAACAAGAGATTTGATGGGAAAGAAATAATGAAATTGTTCAGTTTACATAAAAGAGTAATATTAATGGGGGACTTTAATACTAAACATGTAGCATGGCATTGCAAAAACAATAATATTGCCGGAGAAACACTTTTAAATTTATCTATAAATAATAATATAACTTATTAACTCTCCTGAGTTGTTGTGGTGGTTGGTTCCGCAGAGCTGGAAAGCATCAGTGACATTTTCCGTGATAGCCTGCTTCATTTTGTGGTCATCAACCCGGTTTCGGTCGTTCGCCCATCATCAGGATGCTTTTTGTCACAACAATGTGATAAAGACTTGTACAGAGCAAATTTAGTTGATACACTCAACAAAAACATCCTGGATGATGGGCGAACGCCCGAAACCGGTTGATGACCACAAAATGAAGCAGTCTATCACGAAAAATGTCTCTGATTAACTCTCCTGATTTACCCACTATTTTTCCTCCAGCTGGGTAGAACGCGTAGTATAATGGATTTAGTATTAAGCAAAAAATATAATTAATCTTTCTGTGCCTATCTCTCATTCCGTATTGAGCTCGAACCATAATCCAATCACTTTCATATTAAGTTTAAACTATCAGAATAATAATCCTACTCTGGGTTAGAAATTTAAAAAAAGGCTAACTAGCCCAAATTTAGAGAAATTTTGAATAATAATATTGAGTTAAATAGTAATCCAGTAAATATGCTAATAGAGAATGCGGCTAATATTGCTATCCCCCATGCGTTTTCTGCCTTATACAAATGATCTCTCTGTCTACACCAAAAAATAATTTTGCTATAAACTGCAAAAAGATAATTCATTTAAATATACAGAAATGGAGAAATAAAAAAAAATGGACGAGCTTCTTAAAAAACTTAAGAGCCCAATAATGCTAATTTTTTGGAACACTGTTAAGATATTTTAAAAACTGACACTACTGATAATGATCCTCCCACTAATAAAAGATAATAAAATTTATTATTCCAATCAAGAAAAAGTAAACTTAATGGCGAAACATTTTGAGTCTCTAAATAGACAAAATTTATGTATGGGAACGACTAATCATAGTAATCATATACATAAAACTGTTAAAACAATTCATTTCAAACTGTAAATATACGGCGAATGAATGCAAAATTAACTTCGCCAAAGGAAGTGACCTTTATATTGAAAAAAAGTACCAAGATAAGCAATAGTATATATGATTTATCTTTCTAACAATATAATAATATCCCGGCACTTATCCCCAACATCTGGAAAACCTCAAAATTAATATTATATCCGTAAACCCGCTAAACCTCCACCCGACCCCCAAAAGTCTATTAAGTTCCAATCAATAAAGTTCTAGAGAAAATAATATTAATTAGAATAAACAATCATTTGGATATATATAACATAATTCGGGCAGAATAGTTCGGGTTCAAGACAGGCGGATTCTACCGTTTCACAATTGGCTAGGATAATAGATTATACTACAATTAAATTTAATGAAAAAAAAGCAGTATGGATATAGAAAAGGCCTTCGACACTTTCTGACATGAAGGGATAATATTCCGCCTAATTAATTACGATTTTCCTAAATATATTATAAAAAAAATCATTCACTCGTTCCTAAATAATAGAAAACTTCGAGTTTGCTTGAGTTCCAGAACTTTCCTCTTGAAGAAGTATTGAGGCTGGAATTCCCCAAGGATCAATTCTTGGACCAGTTTTGTTTATTTTTTTTAAATTTTCTTCACTGCCCATCAGATGTGCACTAGACTCTCTATATAGCCCTCTTACTTCCTAGTGAAGAATAAGATACAATTGCAAATAGGCTATCAAATGCTATTAAAAAGATACACACCTCCAAATAGCAAAACAGAAGCAATCCTATTTACAAAAAGAAAGCCAGTTTTAATTAAAAATATCAGTACTGAAGATGGGGAAATTCCTTGGTCGCCTTATGTATCTGGGGAGTATTGCTAGATAAAAAGCTCACATTTAGTGAACATGTTAAAGACAGACTGAATAAAGGTAAAAAATGGCAAGTAAAAAATTCTCTCCCTTGTTTGGTAGAGATTCCAAACTCTACAAAAAAAATAAGCTACTTATTTATAAGATGGTCGTCCCATGCTACTTTACGCTTTCCCATCCTTGGAGAATCACTTGCAATAGCAATATAAACAAACTCACCTCGATACACATGTTCAACAGATTTACACCTCCATAACTGCAATGGAAACCATAGAAAAATACACCAATAAAATTAATAAAAAGTTCTTTGAAACCACAGCTAACTCTGAGAATCACGATTGTGTAAATATAGAAAAACTATGACAATGGACAATATAAGCATAAAAGATTAGTATGTGCTTTTAGGGTAGAGGTTTTTTGTAAATTTTTTCCCTCAATAATATTAACCACTCAATGTCTGTTGCCACTTAGTTGGAGAATAAGAGCTATTTTACTATCTGTTCTCTATATTTTGTAAATAATGTATATAATTTTATGAAATAAATCAATTTATTCATTTTTTTTGTTTTCATCAACTATTGTTTATTCCCCCAGATAGAGCAATTGAAATGAGGGTAATTATTCCAATAATTAAAATATAAGTGCCTACCTTAAATTCAATTCTTCTTTCCGATGGATTCAGTTTATCATCCTAACTATTTTCAAAGATATAACACTGATATCTGCTCCAGTATCAATAATTAATAAACAATACCTCAACTCCTTCAATGTGAACAATCTGAAACCATTGGGTTTCATATGGATGAGGTGTTTAGTAACTTATCACCAGCCCACTTGTTAATGAATCATTCTTATAGAACAAAATTGCCAACTATAGCGGAGAGTTTGATGACTTAAGTTTTAATGTGGATGTATCTGATAAACTCAAGAAGAAACATGCTTTAAGTGAAAAAGTATTATGGATAAGGGGGCCAAAATATTATACGAGTTAAACGAGAGAGTATCGATTATGTATGCTAGAATATATCGATTATCTATGCGATGGTATAAGTTGAAAAGAAGGAGTAGGTTTCTATAGCAGTCAGTTTGATTTTGTATGGTTTTCAATTTAAAGAAGTATTTAACCAAAAAATTCTTATAGATAAACTGTGTGTATTTTATTCTTATATACTTAGAACATGGTGTCAGTTGTTATTATATATAAATTATACTGATTATTTTGAGTTAACTGTACAAAGAAGAATTTCAAGAAAATGGGCAAAGAAAGTCAAAAGAAACAGAGGGCATTTTTACGTTTTCGTCTTACACGCATGATGACGTTTAGTGCATTTGATAAATTTAAGGACATACAGATTTCTGAACTACAGGAAAAAAAGGATACCGTAAGTACAATATTTAAGCAATTAAATGAATTATCTTTGAATCTGGATATCGTTGTAGATAAGTACGTTTCGACGGAGAATTCAAGAATTACAAGTAAAGAACGGTTGTCCTCCTTCATTCATAATTAGGAATAAGACAAAGTAATGAAAGTAAAATTGATCTAATGTAGTTTATGTTTTAAGAATAGTTTTAAAAAGATTTTATAGTTAATAAACGAACGCCCCCCGCACAATTGCAGTTTGTGACAGTAAATTATCACAAATTGTATAGGTCAATTTTCTTGGATGGAAAAAAAATGCTAGGGTAGTACAAATATTATCTAAACGTCTTGGACATATAATGCAATTGAGTCACGTGCAAAGACTTGGGTAAACAACTGGCAGAATTGCTTCAGCCTATTTGCAGTATAGAAAAACGTACATTCATACAATTGCGTATTACATTAACTGCAATTTCTAACAATAACGGCCTTTTATTTACTGTTATTTCTATAACAGTTATTATTATTGTTTATTATTAGATATTATATTAGACAGGTTTTGCTTAGTGATGTGGAGGGGCGGATGCCCTAAGCCAGAATACATCACAGTTATCCCGCCAATTAAACCTAAAACAAAAAAAAGGAGCTCTATATAGTCTGTACTGTTTTATAACAGCTGTCTTTGAGTTGACCCCAATGTGAGGGCCACACTCCACTTATAGAGCGACTAAATTTCAGGAGCTCTGTGTAGTCTGTACTGTTTTGTAATAGAGCCGTCTTTGAGTTGACCCCAATGTGGAGGCAGCACTCAACTTATAGAGAGAATGAATTTCAGGAGCTCTGTGTAGTCTGTACTGTTTTGTAATAGAGCCGTCTTTGAGTTGACCCCAATGTGGAGGCTACACTCAACTTATAGAGAGAATAAATTTCAGGAGCTCTGTGTAATCTGTACTGTTTTGTAATAGAGCTCTCTTTGAGTTGACCCTAATGTAGAGGCCACACTCCACTTATAAAGAGAATAAATTTCAGGAGCTCTATGTAGTCTGTCTGTTTTATAACAGAGCTCTCTTTGAGTTGACCCAAAATGCGCCACAGTCATATTTCATGGTATATTTGCGAATTATTGAATATTACCAATTGATTTACCAGAATCTTCTATATATTACATTTCTTTTAAAGGAATTCTAATTCACTATAATTGCATAGTGTCATTTTGAACTTTGGATGCTGTTATGTTAACAGACCTAGCTTGGGTTTATCATTTGGTAATTGCGCCCATTATTGCTCGACTGATTCTCACCCAGTTTAATCCCCTCCTTTTCATCACAATCTACCATTATTGTTAGAGGCCTATTGTTATCTCTAATTTCATTGCACGTGATGTTGATGTAAATTTCTGTAATTTTAGTACAAAAGTTTTGTAACCGTTACTTTGTAGTTTAATGAGTCTCTATATTAGTTGAATCTCATT